>UXGD01000704.1:0-48981 GCA_900474315.1 Torymus auratus
AGTTAGACACTTCAACAAAAAATTTTTATATACGTTCAGACACTAGTCCTTAGACGTTTACCGTATAACATGTTATTATACATTATAACGATCGATCGATCGCTCGCAAAAGCGTTCGCTATATATATAGCATCTCGAAGTGGACGCTCACACGCGCACTTTTCGCGCGGCGTGGATGAGAGGATGATACCTATATATATGTACGCGCGATCGGCTCGCTTTGCGTGTGTGTTTTTTTTCGTATGTGTCTTAATTATATAAACTAAGGAGAATGAATCCTAATGACTTTGCGCGGGTATGTATGTGTATGTGTTTATGTGTATATGGTGGAGTTGATCCTTCTCGGGCGCGATTATACATAATTATACTTTAGGCGCTCGCAGCACGATATCCTACACGTGAATTGTCTATTGGCGCGCGAGGAAGAACTAAAAATTATACATATATGTATTTGCCTTCGTATATTATATAATATATCTCTCGGTAGTGATAATTAATATAATATGCACAATAAAAATCTTATGACGGCCGACAGCGACCCTCGCATTACATGAGACCAAATTCATACATATACTCTGCCCCTTTTTCGGTTCGTCGACGAATCGCAATTTCTGTTTATCTTATAATTGTTATTATATATCGATCGCTTATTAGGGAATAAAATTAGTTTCGTATGAATAAAAATTGAGAAAAGTGCTCGGTTCTTCACACTCGTACGAGTCCCATTGTGTAAACGATATATATAGTTTCGAGTAAAAATTTTTTTTTCTGGATTCGCCACGGGACATTTCTTCGAATGTAATTGGCTAAAGTGGTGTAACGCGATACATTCAAGTACTAGGAAATCGATAAAACGTGGTAAAATAATAATCGCCTGCGTCATACATAATAATTTACGAAAGCTCCTATCAGGCTCTGATTATTTTAGCCTCGTGATACACTTCCACTTCGCATTGCATGTACTATGCTCTAAATAAAATTATAAATAATAAGTTACAAGATATTGGCAAATCAATAAGGAAATAATACAATTATCAATCGATCATCACATCGAAGAAATTTCCCGAAAAGACTCACAAACGCACTTACGATCCTAAAACAGCGACGAATGCGGATGACACGGACTATTTGGATCGAAAATGGAAGGTATGCGGATTACACATTTTGTATTTTCGCGTTTTCTTATCCCATCGTAATATTATTATCTAAAAAGTTTCTCTTGTTCACTACGAATTATACGTGATCGGAGGCAAAAAAGTTTGCTCACGCAGCTACAAGGTGTAAATCCGAGTTTCGTTGTTTCAACTACATTTTTTTTTTTTTTTTAATTATGACTCTTTTTCGCCCCTCGTAATAAATTGCATCCGGTGTGAAATAACGCGGTTTAGGAGAGACGCAGGCGCCGTTCAGGCTCATCGCGTCGTCGTCATTACAATAACTATTTTTCTTTTATCTCGTTCTCGCTTGTTCGATCGCTCGCCCTTTCTCGCTTTTGAATTATCCGTTGAAAAAGTATTAAACACACGCCGTAAAGTCTCGGTATATAGCAATAGAAATCGTATGAAAAAACAAACGTCGCGTCCCCGCCTTTGTTTGAACTCTTCGCTGACGCATACACGATGCAGCTTCTTTCGTTAATCTCGACCTTCATTTTTCGACTCTCGCACATTCGACCTAGAATTATCAAAGATTTACGACACTCGGAATCATCGCCGCGCGCACAAGTATTTTTTATTTCATTTTGCTTTTTTTTTTATATATGTGTCTCATCGTCGTGGTCGTGATGCCGGAAAAAATGCGTACCTCGTTAGGCCGCTGCGATCGCAATAAAAATTGTTCTCCCCTCTATACCTTTGTTTGCTTGCGCTCGGTTACTACACTGCAGCACAGGAGGAGGTTTGATTCTACGGTTGATTACACAGAGCTTTTATCAAATTTTTGAAAATTGTTGTTTAAAATTCGCGGTATACAGTAATAATGCATAAAAAATGACATTTTTTTTCTTGTTTTCATACAAATGTTCAGTATCTATTTGTACAAATAAAAAATTCTTTTTTTCATGCTTTAAAAACTTGTGCCTTTCTTATTTTATATTAGAAATGTTCGCACTGGCAATAATAAAAATTGGTATTATAGAAAACAGTAAAATATTCACTCTTTTTAAAAACCTTAAATAAAAAAAATGAAATTATAAAACTCAAAAATCTGGTACTTTGTTAATGTCAATCTATGACATCCATGTACATTCCTACACTACTCTTTTATAACAAACTGAAGGTAATGAACTTTTATTTTTTTTTTAATACTTATTCTTCATAATCAAAACGACGAGTGCAAGGCTTTACAATTTTCTCGTTTACAAGAATGTAGAAATCTTCAGTCAAAATTTCAGATTGAAATCTGTTTGGAAATTGTAAACCGAGCGTCTCGCATAGCCATGGGACCACTAACAAAGAAGAAAAAAAAAGAACTTTGCAAAATTGTTTCACACATATAAAATCTTCAGTTATACATTGGTTTATCCCGATGTACGACAAACGCGGGTTGTACGAGAATCGCGTACAACAATATAAATTCATCGAAAATCGTATTATATGTATCGTTAATGTAGAATCGAATCTTTGACAACAATTTTTTATTATAGTTATATTGGTGCTGTAAATTGGAATCTTACGGAGCTTGCTTTGCGCGCACTTACTCACTATTATGGGTTTTACAAGTAAAAACTCGCGCGAAATGCCTCTTACAAATACATACGGTTCATGTCGAAACAACCTATATCATATTACGAGAAAAGAGTTTACGCAGCAAACAAATTTATCAACCCGAACAAAGGCCTTAAATGTAGCTCTGCTCTATTTCTTGAAGATTTGTTGGATATCCTTGTTTAATAATAATAATTAATCATAAATAGCAAATGAAACGAGATAATGAAAAAAATCTTCAAAAAATAGCTGTCCAACTTCCTTTCATTTTTTTTTTCTTAGTCAATAAAATTTCGTTAACGACTATTTTCTGAATATGAATAGGACTAGGACTAATGGTCGTTTTATAATTAGACAGGCATTCATTTTTAATTTGTTTAGTTACGATGTGCATTAAGAGCAACGGTGTACTACAATTAATTGAACGATTTCTCATTGGATTTTTCTCACGACGCCGGCACGTATATCGCATTCAGTTTCAAGGGGCATAAATCAAAATGAAACATTCCCGAGCGAAAACAAAAAGCGCGTTAGTTGGGTAAAAGTAAAATTCGATTGGCAACTTGTTGATAAGGGTTTCATTTTGATTTACTGCCTTGATTTTTGTGATTCTCATTGCAAATGTGCGACTGTCGGTGTGTATTATCATTGTACGCTGAAGGTTCATTCAGATCCATTGAAATTTTGTCCATTTCCTTATATACTCAGTCGAAAAAAATTATCAATGAAACAAACAGAATGTATCAAGAACTCAATGTAAAAATCATAAATTTGATACATTTGTATTAATAATACCAAAACAAGTATTAAATTTTATTAAATCACTATAGTTTATGAATATAACTTTGACATAAGAATATTCTTAAACTTAAAAAAAAATGTCTAAACCAAAAGCGAAAATTGTTACGTATCAATACAATAAAAATAAGGTAATGTTTATCCTTCATATTAAACATAAAAACTAACTGTTCAAACGTCGCGTAATACTCATAAAAATAGCCATGGCAACCATAAATTTGGCACTGCGATCAAAATAGTTACAACTATTTTCAATAAACCCTGAATATTCCAGAAATCCAACTATTCCTTCAGCGTACGACAACGACATCGCACATCTGCTTACACCTCCCAGCGTTCCTCTCGCCAACCGCGCCTCGACGCACCGCGCTCCTCATCTCACTGGCTATGCAGCCTGCCCGTCGGCGGCTTGATTTTCTGTTGGGCTGGGCATGCGCTGTTGCTCGACGCCTTCGGTATCGCCCCGATTATCTTCACCTTCGGCTGATGCTGATGCTGCTGCGGCTGCTGAGTTGTCACAGTCACGGTTTGCCTGCCATTGTCGCTGAATTGTGGCGGCGGTGCGAAGACGAGCTCGTCCGTGGGGACGATGGGGGTGCCGTCGGCATTGAACTCTGGAGGTGGAGGGACGAAGAGCTCGCTGCTCTGTTCCTCGGCGTCGGCTTCGATGGGTGGCGGGAGCTGGGCCAGGCTGACTGCGTGCCTCGTGAGGGACTGCTGGCCCGAGCCGTAGGCTTGGCGTTTCAGTGAGCTGCTCGTTTCTTTCTCGGCGTGGGCTGTGAAATTAGGTTTGGGTTGGTTTGAGAATATGTTTTTAAATTCATTAAAAATTTCAAAAGCTTGATAGGTTTGAAAAAAAACTATTTTATAAGATAAAATAAATGTGAGTTAACTTAACGTAAAGAGAGTTAAAAATCAGTGATCGAAATTAATTGTAAGGATTCACATCAGGAAACGTATTTGCATAAAATATTTAAATTTAATTTATCAAAATTGATGAGCTTTTAACACACTAATACCTTGATGATGATGTGCGTTCTGGTGCGGATGATGATTGGCGTCATTGTTCCTACCCTGCGTATCATCGAACCCGGTTGGCGGACCCACGGGTACGTCTTGATCCGAACTAACACCGCTCGAGCTGTTGTCGCCGTCCTCCACCAAGGACTGTTGAGTCTAAAATCAAAATTTACATAATCAATTAACGCACTCCAATATTTCACACCAACAGCAATAAACATCAACGTACCTTCAGCTGCTTCCTGACATTCTGAATCTCCTCAACGCTAAACGAATGCGGAAGTGAGCCGGACCCGGAGCTGCTGCTACTGCTACCACTGCCGGCGCTGGCGTTCGAGTTGCCAGACGTCTCGCGGGTGGATTCGAGCTTTTCACGCGCCGCAGCTTTTTCCAGCTCCTTGGCGATTTCTGACTCCTCGCCCTCATCCGTCAGCTCCTCGTCATTGTCCGATTCGCTCAAGCTGTAGTCCGGCTCAGGGATGGGTGGCGCCGCTGCTCCCGTGGCAGCGTTCGGGCCTGTTAACAGATAATTGTGAATAAAAATTCGCATTGGCGAGGGTTTGTTGGTAATTGGTTAACTGGCAATCGATTATACGTGTAAATATAGCAAAATTGTACCCCTCAATCCCTGTTTTCTACCTTCAGGGGTTACAGATTCGAAAAATAACTATGAAAATAGAATCAGGACACCAAAAGCTCTAGGAACAAAATTTCCTGTAATTTACTAAAAAAAAAAATTTAGTATCGCTAATTTGTCACCAAGATTGAAAAAAGCTGTGTTAGTCCAAATCATCTGAGTCATTAATTACTGTTAGTAATTTTAAAGTATTTTGGGAGACAATTCTACACTATTTTTCCTACAATTACATAAGAAATATACCCAGTTCAAAATTTTAAGGTTTCAAAGTTTCAATTCACAAGATTTTCCAAAAAATAGCTTAACAACATTAAACTACTGAATTATAGGTATTTATTAAAATTAAATTATTTTCAGTAAGAATCAGAAAAAAATGAACCTCACAAAAAACTTTCAATTCTCAAAAAACAAAAACAAACCCTATGTAACAATGTGTGAATTTAACGATTTTCAGACTAGGACCTATCATATGAAGTCAGTGCCGTCGTTATAAAAAATGTATGAAAATGAAATTAGCAGCCCATAGTCGTCCCTCGAAACTCATGATATTTAGCACTCCAATGTCACATCGATTCCACCTCAAACTCCGGCACAGCGACCAGCACCTCGTCCATACCCACCTCCTGAAGCTCCGGACAGATTGCTCGCCGACGAGCTCGACGTCATTCCGGACTTCTTCTTCTTCTCCCTCATCAGTCCGGCCGTGCTGTGACTTCTGCCGTTCTTCAGCGGTTGCGCGTACTGATTGCCATTGGTGGCAGCCGGTCCCGCCGTGCCGTTTGGCGGGCCTCCGTTCGCCAGAGTCGCACCGGCAGACTTGAAGCTCGCGGCTGCGGTCCCGGCTGCGCCCTGTGTTGTGGGCGTCGTCTGGCCGCCGCTGCCGTTGGGCGTGCGCAGACTGTGGGACTTGCGGAGCTGCGAGCGCGACGAGTGGCTCGGCAGACTGAGCGAGCGGTAGCCTACGCTCTTCATGTCCTCCGGCGAGGCGTACAGTTTGGCGGAATTGGACGGCCGGAAGCTCGACATTACGCCGTAGTTCGACTCGGCCGTCGCTGCTGCCAGCTCTGCACGGGGGGAACGGTGAGAATGAGGTGAGATTGGTTCGGGGGTTGGAAGTGTGTTTTTTTAATGGTGAGTTATTAGATAAGTGAGATTCTGACTTGAATTAGTAGTTGTGTTTTTAATATTTATATACAATTTTTGTTTAGAGTGAGGATTAATGTAGAAAAAAAGTAAAACCTTAAAATTTTAAATTAACATTATGAATCATAGTTGACTAAGAATCCGACAAATATATGGAGCTTTAGTTCGATACGTTGTTTGAAGTTTTAACGATACCATGATAAATTATCCCTTAAGTTTTTCAGTATTATTAATTCTTTCTATTCACCAGGAAATCGGTTTGGATATTACTGGGCTCAGCGCATAAAATATTTAAAGCTTAATTGCCATTCTACAAATTTAATTCAATTAATTAAAAAAAAAAATCACTTTTTTATAGCGATTTTCATTTTCCATAAATGACCTACAAATCATTTCTAAAATTCACAACGCAAACTGACTTTACGTATAAAGATATATAGATACGCTATTTGGCTCTCGACTAATTAATAACCTACTCGCATCAATCTACGACCCAACACCAATATACCTCAAAAAACTTTTAAAAAGCTCTTTTCACTCACCTTTGACCTGCTGTATGTGCGCCATATTATCATACACCGACGCGGGTGTAACGACATCTGGCGCCGGCGCTCCAACGTTTACCTTCACCACCTGGCCAACGGGCGGCGGGGGTGGCGGATGATTCGGCGGCGGCAATCCGTTCCTTCCAAGTCCGGCGGCTGCTGCGGCGGCGTTGACGTCCTCCTGACTGCGGTGACCCTTAGGTGCGAGGCCGGCGGAGGCGGGACCAACGTGGACACCACCGCCCGCCGCCTGCACGTTCAGGTCGGGCGTGCTGTGGAAGTCGCGGTGCAGGTCCGAGCCGCCGCCCAGGCCGCCGAAGAAGCGCACGCGCGACGACTGTAAAAGGAGGCTCGTTAGAGAGTTCGGGTTGGTAGGGGTTGGGAGAGGGGGTGAGAGTGTGTTGGTACGGTGAGATGTAAATCACCGGTTCAATGAAAAGTGTGGTCTAGTTTATTTCCTGTTGAATTAGAATTCCAAAACATATTGTAAGAGCTTCCGCCCATTGGTATTTCATTGAATATTAAGAACTTTTTACTTGAAAAGAAGTGCTTTCAAAATTACAAGATTATGTAAGAGTATTAATAAATGATTTACATCTCACTTTGTCTCAAATAAAAGTGACGCGACGTCGCGTGCTAGCGTGGCATATAGCGTCTTTTCTGGCAAAGGATTGGGAATTTTGGAGTATTATAATTTATTTGAAAAAATCAAGTGACAAATATTTTGTAAAATATTGTTAATTCAAAAAACTCCATAAGCAGAAGAGGCCGTATTATGGCAATTTTATATAAGAAGAAAAAGATTTTATTATTTTGTTAAAAATCACAATAAGAGAAAAGTTTGTCTACGATTAAATCGAATAGTACGGGGAACAACTGACTTTGAAGAAACAGATAAGTTAATAACATTATTTACTTTCTAAATTACTTTTAGTTTGTGTTAATCACACACTATCAGAAAAGTGATTGATAGATATTAATCTGGACAAAGATTGTATAACACATAATAGAAAAGAAGTATTAGAGGAGGACAATTTACAATGTTTCCTTGTTTATTACAAAACGGTGCTATAAGTGATAGTTTTTCCAATACTACTGAAAAAGTGTAAGAAAAGATAAGAAAATTTGAGTATATAATATGTACAATATATGTCAAAGTATTAGAATACATTTTACATTTATTCTTCAGAAAAAAAAGATAATTCAATTTTATATACATTGGTATTTCAAATCATGTAAGGCTTATATTAAAATAATTTTTGTATATCTTATAGTATAAATTATGTATAATTTACTAAATATAAAAATCCTTATTTAAGATACATCTTAACAAGACACGACAAAGAAGCATATAATGCTGACATCAACAACAACTATTCATAAATTTTCATCCAACTATAAAAAAAATTAAAAAAGAAAGAAACCAACATGACCGTTAAAACTATTTCATCAACGATGGCGAGCAGTAATCACCTGCAAGGGCAGCACATAGCTTCATGCAAAAAATGCCATGCACGTTAGTAAAAAAAGTAGTACAATCGGATGCAATTTATCGCACAACATCGACGTGTCAATGATAACGTCAAAAATACGCGTGCGAAAAATGGTATCCCATCTCTATGTACATGCACGTCGCCGCAGAGTAGCTCAATTCAACAGGAGTAGTCCTCCTCGCCGCGCGTCCCGCCGCACGGGGCACGACTATTGTCGGGCCTGCCTAAAGTCAACTACAACAGAGAACATGCAAACATATCCACCATTAACCCGAAGAAAAAATTGAAGTCGTGCTAATTCTTCATGTACAATCAATCGTTGAACGTTTAGTGTGGAAGGGTGTTGGGATGGGGTTGAGGGACAGCAAGGTGGCCATAGCACAAGGAGATTAGTGAACAGACATTTAGATATTGAGATGTTAAGGAGGTAAGAAGTTGTGCGATGGAGTTGGTCTGTTGCTGAAGAAGTTGTCCAACTGCTGATTGGGTAGGAGGCTGTTGAGGGCTTTTGATAAAAGGACTTTTTCTTAGCAATGCATTGATTTTAAATTTTACAACTAGAGTTGATAGTTTGTTATATCAATATTTAATCTTTAAAATTTAATTTTACCTCTGCCGAGAACCCCAGTTACATTATTCTACATTAACAGTTAGGAGTACAAAAAGAAATTACAAAATTTCATGGCTGCAACAGAGTAAAACTTGTCAGATAAAACTAACGTTTCTGAGATATGAGGTTGCAAATAATTTAGTCCTTTCCTAAAGCCCTCAACACCCCTACATCTCATATTCCCGAATCCCCACCACCACCACCACCACCACCAGCACCATCATAATCTTCATCCAGCCGGCCTTACTTTGCCCTTGCGCTTCATCTCGGCGACGCTGGCGTACACCCTGCCGCTCGCTTTGGCCGGCGACGCGGGATGGGACTTGGTCGGACCCATCGTGCCGTAATGACCGGGCCCTATCGTCATGCTGCTGCTGTACATCTGCATCGTCGATCCGTAGTGCGAGCTCGAATACGAGCGCATCGTGCCGCAGTAGTACGAGTGCGGGGGCGCGCTACCACGCTGCCGCTGAAATAGCTCCTGGAAAGAAAGAAGAGAGACCGGGCGATGCTCAAGCTGTTCGCATTCACGCACTCAGAGGTTGATTGTTCTTCCTGTTGTTGTTGTTACCGGTGGGATTGTTTTGGGGTGGTTGATGCGAATGGTTCTTTGTTACGGGTGATTTATGGTAGCGTTTGGTTACGAAGTTTTGTTGAAAAGCGCTTTTTAACAGGCCGGATTTTAACGATGGTTCCGCGATCTTATGTACAGTAAAAATTTTACAATAATGAAAATTTCAAGTTGAAAATTCGTGGCATGAATATGACTGTAATATGTAAAACGAACACCGGTTATTCTGAAGTTGATTAATGAAACTTAAAAATACTTTGACCAAATAGTTTTTAATTTGTAGTTCTTCTTACGGATAAAATTAAATGGCTAAACGATGTATTTCAAGAGACTTATGTTAAAAAATCAAATTACATCCGAAATCATATTCTCTCAAACGTTTTAGACTTCTATCGTTAGGGACCTTTTTTTAAGTTTATTCTAATATCATAGCTGATGATAAAATACTCGATTTAGAACTTACAACTTCAACGCGATTGAAAAGAACCTTATGTTTTTTATAGACAATAAAATTCACGAAACACTACTGAACTAGAACAATAGAAACTCAATAAAAAATCCAACCCACTTTACAATATATTCTAAACATCTAAGCTTTTACATCAATTTAGCTCTACTCCCCTAAACATATCATACTCTCTGAGTGCGTTCATCGTGCATCTCATGCATGGAGGATGGATGCCGGTACTTACAGACTAACAACCAATATTTAAAAAAAAATAATAAATAAAAGTAAATATATATATTCACTAATATATAAAACACTATATATAACGAGCTTATCATCCTTTGTGTTCTCTACGCTCACGATATCCATCTATACACGTGCGTTGCTCTATATATCGCTTTCGATCACATCTATTATATTCTCGCTTTTTTCCTAGCGCAAACACTTATAATGCCAGTGCACCTACCTCGAGCTCGGCAGCGGTGATACGGCTGGAGGTCGGTCGCGAGCGTATGCTTGCCGTCCGTGGCTGCGAGCCTTGACCGGAGGCGTTGTTCGTCGTTCCGGCGTTCGCTGTGGGTGTCTGAGGCTGGTGCAGCGATTCCGAGCTGTTGGACTTGGCGCAAACGCCGCCCGGCGTCGTATCGTCCCGGTCGCCCTGTTCGCCGCCACCTTCTGAGATACGGTAAATTGTATTATACGGATATTTTCGAATTTTAACAGGTTCACTGATAAACCCATTATGATCATATTCATAAAATTTTATATATATTTAGTTAATATTGATTGAAAGCTAAATATTTCATAAAAATTTAAATTTTTTCTATGAACCTATATGGATGTAAAAAGTTTTTATTGATATCATTTTAATTTTACAAAGATTCTAAATGTCAATAGATTTGTAAAATTTCATGGTACAAATATGTACCATATAGCACTGAACCTGTTAATGTATTTGTTATCTACATACGAGGTGACTTTTTTTAAAACAAGTTTCTTTGGAAGAAAGAACAATGTAAGATATATTTAGCGACGAATATTCTTTACTTCTATTGATAAACCAACAGAAGTAGTGAAAGAACTGTAAAATTCTCTGGATGGTAAATTTATACTTCGAAAAACTTCTTTTGCATTATTTTTATAAAATTTGAACAGTAATTATGGAAAATTCGACGTTAGCCATATAAATTAAAAAGCTACGTTAAAAAATTTGAAGTGTACGGGTACAGTTCTTACTTTACCATACTGGTTTCTTAATATTATTCTCTTTAAAAATACGATACTTAATTCCTTCTAGTGATATAATATTCCAAAAATTAAGGGATAATAAATAGATCTTTAAAAATTAAGAATGAATAGTACTAACAAATTCCCTACAAATAAAGTGAATAAAAAGCAGCACATTACCGAGGCCAGCGACCATAGATCGCGCCCTGGCACGTCCTACGCTGAGGGTCGTCTTTGGATCGCGGCGCGGCGGCATCGGCGCCGGCGAGCGTCCCAGTGTGCCGCCCATGGCGACGTTGTTCGTGGCCTTGCGCGGCAGCGTCGCGTACTGCCGCTGTATCGGCTGACTAGTGGGCAGCGCCGCCGCCGACTGGGAATTGGGAAGACTGAGGACCGGCGATACCACCGTCATGCGCACCAGCTCGCCGGATTTGCGGATCAAGTCGACCACGTGCTCGTGCAGCGCCGTCGTCACGTCCTCGTCGTTTATCTGCGAGGTCAATTGTTCATTTGATTATTTTTATTTTGTACTTGAATAAACCTTTGAACCTTTTTTATATGTCGAGATTTTTTAAATCGCTTATTGTCTTACCATGTTCATCTGTTTCTACTGATGCGAATTTACTTTTTATACACATTTGTTTTTTACTAAAATGTTAAAATTTTAATCTATCATTGACATCCTATATTTTATCACTGGAAAGTAGACACATTAATTATGTGATACTGATATAAAATAAATGTAGAATTACGAACTTTATGTATATCTTTGTTCTACACAAAGTTGATCTAACTGTTCGTCTAACTACGTAAAATACGGAATCCCCAACTGTACATTCAAGTCATTGTAACAGAATCGATTAATCTAGCAATTTCTGTTAGGATGATCGTTTTGTAAATCACTGACCGCAGTCAGAAAACTAATGGCTTTTAATTGACTGGTCGACATAAACCTATACTAAATCTATACAATAAAAATAAATAAATCACTGGAATAGTTGACCATACCCCCAAAGTACACATATAGACGTACCCGAATGAGGAAGTCGCCTTTGCGCAGACCAGCAAGATCGGCGACGCCGCCCTCGTCCACATCGTCGAGGTACTGGAGCGCTGGGTACCTCGCCGAGAGCGTCATCTCTGTGAGGTTCGTCGTCGACTTGGCCCCTCGCAGCACGAAGCCGAAACCCTTGCGCGAGCGGTGCAGTACGACTGTGCGCGGCTCCGACGTTACCCTAGGGTCGAACGAGTGGAAACTGCGCTGCGTTAGTATGCTCGTGGTAGAGGCAATGTTTCAGACGGGAATATTGGTCGGGCTTTTGCAGCTTTGTTTTTTAGATGGTAATTGTCGAAATTTGTTTTGTATGGGTAAATGTACCGGCTATGATTAGTTTTTAGTGCAGCTTGTGGCTGATATTTATATTTTATTCTTTGATTTATTGTCAAATTTATTTTATGATATTTTGTGTAAAAGAATTACCAAAGCCAGTACATTCGACCCAATTATTTATACTATCTTTTCTATTCTATTAAATTTTAAATAAAAAAAAACCAATAAGTAAATTACTGCAAGCAGATATTATATATATTCCTATTTAATTCAATTTTTACTGAATAATAACTAATAGATATTCCCGTCTGAATGCAATTTTATGTTTCTGTATATATAAGGCAAAGCAAAATAACGCAATTACTCGAAGCTAAGCCGTTGTCTTAGCAAACAATGCCATATAAATAAATAATATCAAATCTTCTTTCTAATAATTCTAATACTTGTACGTTGTCGAGCAAAATTATAACAAATCATTATTTCTCTACCAAACAATTTCGAAGCAAATCAAAAAAATATAAAATAAATAATTTGCTCTTCAGTTTTAATTAATTATTCAATACGCCACTGTTAACCTTTTTATATTTCAATTCTCTATTTAGATTGCTAAATCGAGCCTTCAAGGTATAAGAGGGCAACAGTGGAATAATGTATACATGCTCGATGTCTACAGAAAAATGCCTGCAGCTATGTATCGGTGTCGTCGACTCAAAACATGAAACTCCTTTACTATTGTTTCGAACTTATCCCATGAAGTTTGTCGAGAAAAGTTTTTTTGACAAAAATGTTATAACTTGTTTCAGCTCTATAATATATAGGTACTTAAATTTTGACAAAAATCACTCATACTTAAAAACAATCGTTACAGTTATACAAGTTAGTGTAATATAGTATTAAAAAATCCAACTATAAGCAGGTTTTACAAAAAAAAAACATTTCTCAACAAGAGCTTGAACAAAAAGAAAGCTATGAAATGACTCACATTGAACTCAAACTCAATCCACACCTCCATTCTCACTCACACCTCCAAAATCCATTCTCTCCCACATAAACATAACATTCCACCAACGACTACTCAACAACTCCACCGTCCAGAAGCCGACGACACCTCAACAATCTACCCTCCAACAAAAAACGAAAAAAAAAATACATACAAATGACACCACACTTTAGCTCAGTCCAAGCGCAGAGCACACAATTCGCTCCCTAGCGCACAACATCTGCATTAATTATATATATATCAATCAATATATGGCCTTGTTTTCTCGGCGTAAAATCTCACGGTTGTTTCTTTAATCTAGGAGCAGTGGCAAAGTACTTGTGCTGCGACTCCCGTCGTCCGAGGACGCGGCCGCGTCCGGCGGCCGCGGCAGCTGCTACGGCAGCCACGGCGGCGGCCTCGCGCGCCACCCCCTGCGGGCCCAGTGGTATGCTCGTGTGCCGCAGCCTGACCTCCTGGACGCAGTGGGCTGGGAAGAGACCAGTACCCTGGCCTCGTAGCACGCCCTCTAGCAGGCCGCAGTCCGTTGCGCCCGTCACTGTATGGGGAGAGAGATGAGAAAAGGGGTTAGTTC
Source organism: Torymus auratus (assembly GCA_900474315.1). Taxonomy (NCBI): domain Eukaryota; kingdom Metazoa; phylum Arthropoda; class Insecta; order Hymenoptera; family Torymidae; genus Torymus; species Torymus auratus. The sequence continues at coordinate 14,102 of UXGD01000704.1, forward strand.
GAGGGTGGTGGTGTGGTAATGTAAAACATGGAGGTTTAAGAGGATGTAGAGAACCAATAGAATTTTTCGAAGCAAATATTTTGCAGAGAATAACTAATTTCAATCATGAATTTTTCGATAGTGTACGGATGATCGTTTTTCCAAATAAAAGTTGAGAAATAAATTATGATATTAAATAATGAGATTCGGTTAATTCTATGGTTCCACATTCCCATAACGTAAAATGACTTTGAGTATAAAGTCTAATTCATAATGTCTTGTTTTTCTGGAATAGAAGACGAAAAAATAATATTCGTGTAATTTATTTAGTGTGATGTAAGGATTTCCACGATAAAAAAAAATTTTCTGCGCTAAAAATAAACTAAATTTTTCTCATGTTGAAAGCTGCAAGTTAATAAATTATTTCTTCGAACCTACCATTTAAATATCTATTATTATATTACGATGAAAATTTGTATATTCCAGAATTAGCGCACATTTAAATACAAAGTAGTTTTAGGAACTCCCATACTCTTTTTTATCAAGTCACATAAATTATTTGATTTTAGTAGGTAGGTATTTCAAATGTAAAGATAGCATCAGATGTGATGGCTAAAGCTTGAAAGAATTGAGGACGGAAATATTTATTATGGCTTTAACTTGCTGATTAAAAATCTGGGTCAAGTTTATGCTAGCCAATTCGATTACTTCTACAAGAGCACTTCGTATTATTATTTCCATTTCCTCAACTTCACACTCTTAACGTTTATTCGCAATCATTTAATTTAATCGAAGTAAAAAAATTAACACTTTGCTTCCGAACTTGCGTAAACATCCTCCTAACAACACTTGTTTACGTTATTGCTGTTAATTTACAATCACAACAACGTGCGGACAGGTCTAAAACAATTCCAAGCCGAGGAAAAAAAAGATAAGATTAACTGCATTCTCAGAACTACATTAAAAAAAAAATATTTTTCCACCTGACGCCGCAGTAAGGTATTTTTCTATAGCGCTTCTCAGAAGATAACGTTCCCTCCTCACATTATAATACACTCTCTAAAACTCGGTCACTAATTAAAAACATCCACCTTAATTAAAAATCAATAATCCCTCGTTACCTATATAACACATGCGCCGAGCAATAACTGACCTTCGAGTATATCGCCTTGGTTGATGGCGAGGTGTCCTGGTATCCCGCTGTTGTATCCCTCGATGCAGACGACGGTGGTGCCGGGTATCGAGAGCGAGTTGTTGGTCGTGTCGGATTGGGACGTGCCGACGCCCGAGCTGTCGCTGATGACGTCCGAGGCTGTGTCGCCGAGGCTCTTGTCTGCAACAGGCGCCGCGCGCCGCGGCGACGTCAGAACGCTCCTCGTCTCCATGCTTCTCGCGCGCGCTGCTTGCTTACTATGCGACTGATAACAGGAGGCTGCGAGCGCGCGCGAGAGAGTGGGAGAGAAAGAGTGAGAGAGAAACAGAGAGAGATAGAGATAGAGGTAGGTATAGTGCGAAGATTATATATATATTATGCGCGTAGTTTGGTGGAGGAATTCGCGCTCGTTCTCACGTTGACTTTTGCGTCATATGGGCGCCGGTAAGTTTGATGTTACATTTCGAGAATGTGTTTGCTGGGGTAATTAGAGGATGCGCGATAATACCGTGTATTTCGCGTTGAGTATAATGGTACGAATAGTTACATTTTGTCGGTTCGAATATTTATGGCGTATTTTTATTTATGATTTATAGAAAATAGTGGAGAGAAATTATATTATTTCGCGATTTTGATATAGACAACTCGTGCACGATTTTAATTGGGAACAAAGGGAAAGAGAAATATAGTAAGGTATTTTTATCACTGAGGTAATCAGCCGAAAATTTATAGCATCAACTGATAAGCGGCCGAAGCGCGTATGATGTTCACGCACATTCCCTCGTCGTACAAGCGCGTTTATTTAACGCAGAAAAGTCAATTGAACAGGTTATTTCCTCGGCGAGTGACACACTGACTCATCATCGTCGCTCATCAAAGACCTCAAAAACCACGCGAACTCTAACGTTTCACTTCGTCACCGTTTCCCGCGCAACACTGTATAGTACAGGTATAATATACTTTCGCGTTCGTTCGCTCTCGACGCTTGCACTAGCGCGACTGACACACACACGCGTTATTTTTCTGCGTTTACCCGTCGGATTACGGGGCTTGCGCGCGGATGTGTATTTCAAGATTACCCGGGACTCGGCTATATTTGCGCTGTATATATACTTGCGCGCAGGCGACTTATCGAGCTGTGCATTAACGCTCATTTGGCGCGCGAGCTGATCGATAAGCGATTGACTCGAGAAGCACACACTTATATTTTTTATTTTATCTCGCTTGCCGCGCGGCGCTCTTATTTTAATCCGACTCGATCGATCGGCTAATACCTTTTTTATCTGAGAGAGAGAGAGAGAGTCGGCGAGCTTTGTTCCGTTCTTGCGAAATGTGTATAGGTATATAGAGGTGGTACTATGGAGTACCAAGAATATAGCGTATAGGTACAGGGGAATTTTTTGTATTGTGTTTACTGTACCTTCGTCTTTAAAGAGTTAGATTTGTGTATATTGGAAAAAATATAGTAGTGTTATTTTTGAGATATTTAAAGCAAACGTTGATTTGCTCGGTTTTTATTATTTCAACAGTGTTTTAATCACATGCGTAGTTTTTTTTTATATATGAGATATTATATTAGTTGTGACTGTCTTTTAAGATGTAAAAGAGGTGAAAACAAATAAATAATGGCTTTGTCAGTGTTTCGAGTACACAAATAGTATTACACTAATTAATTAGTAACATTACAAGAATTATAGTATCACTATGAGGACACTTGAGCCAAACTTGAATGACATGTCTAAGACTTTTAATATGAAACATTCTCTATAACAAATAAATGAACATGACTATTGCATGATGAATGATTATATAAGTATATATGTGAGTGAATAAACATTGTGATGAGAAGTTCATGAGATATGTTCTAGAACTAGTATAAATAAACCATGACATCTATGATGATCATCAATTCATAAAAAACATTACACTTATAAAAGCTAAAGATATATATTGTAAAAAACCAAGACTCTAACAAAGTAAAAATATATATATATGTATGATTCCCATAATAAAAAAATATCTAGTGCAAAGTAAGAGTAAAAATATAATCTATATCAAACAATTTGTTTCGTCATAATCTTTCATTATGTATAAAAAAGCTGAACAATGAATAATAATAATAATAAATGTTCCATCGGCGCTGCAAAAATAGTATATAAGTACATTCCTCATTTTACACGTAAGACAAAATCACTACCTCCAGAGACGATAAGAATCGACTCTCGCGCAACATTAATGCACGAGAGATGTTCCTGGTGGTGATGTCACACGTATGTCGCATACGTACGAGACGTCAGACTCTTCCTCTTCCGGATTGTTCCGGATGGATTGTCGACTTTTCGGATAAGAGAGATAGGAGAAGAAAGAAAAGAGAAGACAGAGAAAGAGATAGATGACGAGAGAGTGAGAAGTCAGAGCCGAAAGATTGAAAATGGAAAATGGAAAAGATAATGATAAAGTAAAATGAAGAGAGCAAATTTCTTGTATATTTATATGACATAGTATCATTAAAATTCCGTTTGATAAATAAATAAAAATTTTAAATACAAATTATACATTCTGATTTAAAACTTGAAACTTAAACAACATGGCAATAAAAGAATATGAAAACATTTTATTACAACGATTAATAACCCCTGCATTATTTCAAATAATAACAAAATAGCTTATTTTAGATATGCATAATTCAAAAGGATTTCCCTTTTTCGACCGTATACGCATTTTCTTTATAAAGAAGAATATATCTACATTTTCATACAGAATACATTACAAAAATACAGCCTTTTATCTCGAGTAATCTATTATTTATTAAGGTCCTTCTTAGAATCCCGAAGATTCTTTTCAAATATTTCGTTTAAAAAATTCAAACCATGGAAAAATAAAAGAAAAAGAAAGTAGAGTAAAAGGGCGTGGAGAAAAAAAGGTAAAAGAGAGATAAGAAGGGAGAGAGAGAGAGCGCGAGAGAGTGTGAGTTGATATATATACCTGTGACAATGCTGGCCGAGTCTTCGTTGGACGGCTGGTTGCTGCCCTCGCTGAGGCTGGAGCTCGCGGAGCTGAAGGGCGCCAGGCTCCGGCTGCTCGGCGACGGCGAGGGCGGCATCTCGAGGGGCCTCAGGCCGCCGACGCCACCGTCGACGAGCCGGTGCTGGAGCTCGAGTCGGTGCTCCTGCAGCCTCGTCTGATAGTGATCGCCGCTCGACAATCTTTAAATTGCGCGCACGCACACGTGTAGGGATTTATTTCTTTTCTTTTTTTTTTCTTTTGAAAAATTCGGTCTCGACGTAGGTAGTTGTGTAAACGGGGTTGACAAAACTGGTGTAGGTCGAGACCGAATTTTGAGAGGAAGTTTCTGTTAGATAGAGGTAGGCGTAAATTGTCTTTGCAACCGCGATCGCAGTTATTTGGGTTGACGGGGGACGTTGAAGAGAGGGAATGGAGAGGAAGTGTGGAGAAGGAATTTTGTGAGTGGTAGGTTTGGGAATGAAAAGGTGATTATGATAATGATAATGGTGATGACAGTGATGATGATAACGGTTCTGATGAAAATTATTTGCAGAATTCGATTTAATCGATGCAATTTAAATGCACGTATTAGATTTGCTGAATTCTGCAAGAATAAATATGTTACCAATTTGAATAGAAATTGAATTTTGGCATTAAAAAATATACTTTTAGTGAAACAACAACCTTACTTAACAGTTTGCAAATGTTTTGCTAAAATATCTCTTCAAAACAAAGCACAAAAAATAAAAAGCGCTGATAAAGAATGATTCCATAAGGAAATGTTTGCCAATTTCAAATTATGTCACTACATAAACTTCTTATTCGAACACCAATTGATGCAAGGAAAAGTTTTTAAACATCAAAACTTATAGTTATACTAAAAACTTTTTCAATGCAGCGTTGTTCATTTTATTGAATGAGTATACGATGCTTGTTTATTTTATGAGAAGAATGACGAAATATTGAAACTAAAATGAGAGAAAACGTTTAAAATTAAAATATGATTCTTGATATAAACATCGCAAAACTCATAATTAAAATGAAAAACTTTATATGAGAAATGTAGATGCAATATGAAAAGATCAAATAAAAAGATGACAGTGAAGAAAGTGAGCTGAAAGGAAAGAAGGAGCAGAACTTTGCACCGTCGCGAAGTGGCGAGATACCAAGTTCCCGATTACTTGGACAATCCGTTACCGACCATCGCTAAAAACACAGCGATAGCCTGTATTACGATCCGTCGGTAAAACAGATTCGCCCAAATTTTTTCCAAAAGCAAACGCACGGCACTTGATTCCTCGCCACGGCAAAGACAGTTTATGCTTACCTCGCGGCGTGCTCCCTGAGCTGCGCGGGGCTCTGATACTCCGAGCTCAATCTCTGGTGCTGTTCGGACGGATTTCTGTGGATGGTACTTGTGTGTGACGCGTTCGTCGCTGCAGCGTTGCTACTACAACTACTACTCCCGCTTCCATGATGTTTACTCTGTTGCTGCTGGTCAATGGACGGTACTCTGCTGAGGCACCCGTGGTGCGATTCTGCCCTCGGCATCGTCCCGCAATACTGCTGCTGTTGTTGCTGCTGTTGCTGTTGTTCAGATGCCGTGGGCGTGGTCGCCGACGTGGACATCCCCCGGCCGAGGCTGCCGGAGGCGAGGTAGGCGTCGGCCGAGGAGACGACGCGACTGGGATTGCTCGAGCCGTAATGCTCGCGCGTGAGGGTGTTGCTCGCCGAGCCAGACGACGTCGAGGCTGATGAGCTGCCCATCGAGGTCGACGATATCAGCGATGTCGACATGCCGACGGGCGAGGACGGCGTCAAGGGTTGGTGGTAGTCAATGTTGGACGGTAGCCTGGTCAGGGTGCCGAGGTTGCCAGCTGAGAAGCTCGTCGAGAGGCCACCGAAGGCCACAGAGCGACGTTTTGGATTGTAGCGGGGCGGACCCTTGAACGGCACTGTAATGTGGCAGCCACCCAGTGAGTAGGGTGTTTTCGTTCTCGTCATTTTTTGTTATCTTTTTTATGTTTTGATTTCGTCGTTCAATTTTATTTTTTTGTTGGTTGTCCGGTTTGTTAGCTTTTTTATAGGTTATGGTTCGTTTTCCTTGGTTATTCATTAGTTTCTCAATACTTAGTAGGTTTGTAAAGCGTTCGTATCCGTGGGAATTCGGTAAAGTTGACGGTTAATAAGTTTAAAGGATCATTGTTAAATTAACCGTCAATATTAACATGCTTTTAGTAAATTGTTACCTATAATAATACTTGATTTCGTTTTTTAAACGAGAAATTCTTTGTATACTGTGCGTTTTCCATAGCTTTGGGAATGACTAAAAACTTTATTTTTTCACATTATCATGAATAATGTAAATTATTCAATCATTTCCTAAATCTTGTGGAACCGACAAAACCCAAACGTGCAATAATTCGTCCACTCTCAAACCGACACGCTAGCAGAAACCAAAAAAACTCACTCTTATTTAAAATTAGCAAAATTTTCAAGACCTTTGTGTGCTTATACGATATAAGTACAAAGAAGAAAAAGCCGTGTTAGTGAAATTATATTTTACAAGCTTGCACTTCGAGCCGCAATATTACAAGGATACAATATACTTCAGAAACATACAATTGATTATTATCAACAGTATACACATGGGTAATCTTTCAAATACTTAGGGTCATATATTTTTTTTTATTTGTCATGTCTTTGTGTTATCAATTTTTCAACAGTATAGCATAAGCTATTTTCAAATTAAATTCAATAAAAAATTACTTTAACAAGATTTTTTCTAAATATTGTATAAAATGCAATATAATTGATAAAAAATAGTTCAAATATTGGTTTTCCAATAATATCCAAACAATATAAATTTTCAATCAACTATTTTGGAATGTTTCATATTCTTTGTATCAATATGTACATTCCATTAATATTTTAACTCGGAAATCAGTCTAAATTGATTTTAATGATAAAAAATAGAATTAACGGATAACCCTTTTATATTGCACACAACTTTTATATCAAACAGTATATGTGTGTTTCTTTAATTACAAAGCGTTGAAAGCACATCCAATCAAATCAAATCAATCAATCGTTCGTTCCTGTCGCTGTAATCATTCCAGTTGTCCTTTCGTGCGTTTGTTTCGTTGTTATCTCTCATTTCCGTGTTTTCTGTTCTCGTTCGTTCTGACGCGTTACAGATGCGTCCGATAAAGTTGAAGCAACACGTCGCTTTGAGATCTTCAGGTATGTCGTTATTCGTTCGTGCGTTTCGTTTATTGTTTTCTTTCTATTCTCTATTGTTCTCTTTCGTATTCGTTCGATGTATGTAGAGTTACAACATAATCAAGTACAGATACGAGATACATATTTAATAAGTACAATAATACAGATTGATTGTGCACATAGTTTTTCGATACGATCTATTGTCGAACGTCCAATTACAACAAATATTTCTTTACATGTTTACGATATTTTTTTGTTTGAATGGCATTTTTATTACACTTTTACTCCATTCAGAAAAATAAAACAAATATTCTATCAGAATAATCAAATGTTTTCAGTGTAACCAAGAATTTGCATATACATACCTTTAATGCTTTGAATAGCAGCAAAATAATCATTAGTTGTATAATTATTCGCTTTTCAAAGTAAAATTCAATTAAAATTATTTTACCAATATTTTTAAAACATACATTTTTATAACATTGTCTTGTTAAAAATAGTGAAAGTATTCAACAATAATATCTTTTAGTTTTAAGTATACTTCTTTTATACAAACTTTTACGATTGGACTTCCGACATAAATGCAATCTGCAATTCATATATCACAAAATACTATACTCTACTGTCTAAATTACATATGTATGTTTACAACGCTTATTGATATAAATTCAAGACAAAGGACTCATATTATTAGTTATAGTTAATAATATAAAGAGATATGTAAGTATCACTATATTTAAAGGACGGGAAAAGGAGAGAATTCTTTTGATACAGCAGGTCGAGAACTTTCAGTCAATAATATCGCTTTGAATCAATTTTAGCATTTTCTTACATAATTCGCTTACAAATGCTACCGCAATAAAAACTTTAGAGGATAATTTCCTTTCAATTGTGATATAATGATAAATGAAACGAATAAAGTGACAAGTATATAACATCGATAACTCCTTATGAAAAAATTCGTATTGAAATTACGTGTATGTATATCTATGCTGTCACAGCTGACCGATGCCAAACACGACAAAACGCAGCATCGAGACACATAAATACCCACATACCAATGATCGACTAGCGCACTCACTCTCCGCCTCGTGCAAAAATGCAAACCGTTAATGCACTCTCCGCGCAAGAGTCGGTAAAAAAAAGGGATAATCGTAAAATTGATCGGACGATAAATTGACTGAAAGCCGGCCGTCCCACCCGATGCGCCCGGCATCGGGCAGCAGATAGATATCCCGAAGACGCGGGGGCTCTTGCTATACGTATACCCGTGCGCGCACACACGCGACCATCACCACCAGGCCGCGCGCGCTTTTCCGCGCCCGTCTTCTCCCCCCACATACACAGATATGTATGTAAGTATATATATAGTATATGTATGTATACACACAGACACAGAATAAGAGAGATAGATAGAGAGTGATTGACTTACACACTACACACACGTACACTACGTACTCCGTCAAAGTCAAGCGTCGTCGGCTATGCGCTCTCGCAAGCGCGCGCATAACTGCTTTCTCTCTTTCGCGAGAGCGAGCGCTAACTGTATACACGTACGTGAGGAGAGCGTGCTCGTGTATATATATGCATCGGAAATCCTAACGAGCATCTAATCTGGTATGCTGCGTGCGTCTATATAAAACGTGTATATGCGCGCGGATCATGCGATCGGGGGAGGATGTATATATATGTATATACCGTGCAGAGAGGCCGCCCACGCGATTGATCGGCGACTTTTAGATTCTCTCTCGATGCTCGATCGACCCCGCGTATACTTCCGCCTTTGCGAGGTGCCTTTTTTATTTGAAAGTGTACAGGGAACCCCCTAGGGGGAAAGGATTCCTGGAATGCCGTTGTGTGCAGGTTTGGTAAGGGTCCGTTATATATAGGGAGGTCGCGCGGCTGGAATTGAGGCTTTCGGTGGAATTGTTTTAGTGGGTCAGGTGTGGATTATAAAAATAAGATAATGATGTTTGCGTTGTGTCAATTACATATGCGGTGTGAGTTGTTCTATTGATTAAATGAGCTTTTATCGTGAGTGATGCGGGTGTTGATAAGGAGAGATAACGTGTGAGGTAATACAATCAATCCGCTTTTATAATTTCTGACTATATAATATGTTTGAATTAACGTTACATGAATTAAATATAATATTAAAAATATCGCACGTTAAATACAAATTTTAACTAGTTTGATTTAATCACATTTAAAATATACATGAAAAATTTATACGACGAAATAATTGTGCCCGACAAAAGCTCGAGCACCTTGTCCATCGGCACGACAAAACGTACGTCGCTCCTCATAAATATTCATACACATTTTATAACCAATTTTCAGCGCGGCCGAAATAAATCATCCAACGAACGCACTCGCTTGCGCGAAAACGCTAATTTTCATTGCGTACGCGCACGCGCCTGCGTTTCCGCGTTTCCCGCGGAACAATCGCCCGTCGTAAATCAGCCGCGAAAATTCCGCGGGCATAAATTTCCGCGAGCGCAAATTGAAAAGTCTCTCTCTCGCGTGTGTGTGGGATACTATGTGCTCGCTTTTTTTTCTTCTTATGAGCGAAGTAATTAGGAGAGTGGACTTAATTCGACGATGATTTACGAGGGGACGAGAGGACTTTCGAATTTCGCCTGGGTTGCTGGGAAAGTGGAGAATTATATAGCGAGGAGAGTTTGGAAATGATGATGGGTATTCAATGATGGTCCATTTTGGGGTTTATGGGGCTGGTGTAAGAAGTCTCGAAGATTTACCGACAAAGGTGGTTTTATCGGTATAGGAAAATGAATCATGATTGTATAGTAGTATCGTGTTCTAAAGTGATTAGTTATAATTAATGGGAATGATTCTTTTTACTTTATAAATACTCACGATAACAATAATCTTATCTGGAATCGTTATTATTTTATCCAATGTTTTCACGTTTTGACGATATAATACGCAGAAAAATGCTCGGAAAACAATATCTTGAATTAAAACGCATAAAAGAAATACTATGTTTCAATTTTATCGGGTTATTTAATAACCAAATCATACACTACGAGAGAGAATCGCAAAAGTTGACAACCACTCGCGCTCACTGTCCACCTCCTCCGTCCTCAACCCATTGGTCCTGGTCGACTGGTCTCCGTCTACTGTCCCACTATACTTCTGTATACTTTCCACAAGAGAAAAGGCAGTCAACGCAATAACACAGTCAAAAATCTACGAATGACATGTCTACACGTGATGAGAGACAGATGAAGAAAAAAAAAATAAACCAAAACCAAAGCAAAGCTGTCCTCGTGCAAGCAAGCAGGCAATTTCGATGATTCTTCCGAACGATTAGCCCGGACAACTCACCGACTTCATCGGGCATGTAATTCTTGATGACATCGGCGAGCTCCATGTTGCCGGCTATCACGGCTACCTGGTACGGCGTCTGATTCGCGTAGTTCAACGCGTCCTTCTGCCCGCCCCGGAACAGTAGCTGCCTGATGCACGAGGAGTCGGTGTTGTTCACCGCGCAGACGTGCAGTGGCGTGTTTCCCGAGGCGTTGCGCGCGTTCATGTCTGCCCCGTAGAAGAGCAGGTGGTCCAGGTGCTGCACCAGGTTGTTGCGGCAGGCCTGCAGCAGGAAGAGGGATGTTGATTAGTTGTTCATGTATTTTGGGATTGGTTAGATGTTAGGTCGGTTGTGGGTTTATGTGTGAGATTTATTTTCCATTACTTATTCATAAAATTGCTGTGAATTTACTATGACAGAATTATGAACGCAAAAGATTAATTAATATTTATAGTATTTTGCTGCGGGTAAATTTTCAAGCATAAATCTCACACTTGATTATGAATTATGCTTTATGATCTCGTAGAAAGTGAACCAATACGATTTTTCACATAAACACATTAGGAGTATTTTGTTACTTTATTTGTCAACATGTTTCTACTAGAGAGATGAATCACTTTCAGTAAATCTGAGATAATTCATGAGAAAAGACAAATAATGTAACATCCGAAGCATATCACCAAATTTAGTACAGATTCTTAAAATTATTTACTCAAACTTTGATCGCTTGGAGTTGACTATATTTCAATAGTTTAGATTAAAAGAATTACCTAGAAACTTAACTCCCTCAATGATAAAGAGTAATCGTTTTGGCATTAATATTAAAATAGATATTGGAAGATATAGTACTTAAGATACGTTCAGACACGGGTAACATCATTATTAGCGCAATTGAAACACAAAAATCTAAAAACACCTTAATCCAGCGACCCAACAACGAAAAACCGTCCAACTCTCTCACCTGATGGACCTCCTGCCAGCCCTGCAGATCCTGAGCACCGATGGTCGCGTGATCGTGCAGCAGGGTCTCGCAAAGCATCGGATCTGTCTTGTAGATGACGCTGTAGTAGAGGGGAGTCAACCCCTTGGTGTCCTTGTAGTTCGGACTAGCGCCGAGCTCCAGGAGGGTTTTCACCGCCTCGAGGTTGTTGCGCTCTACTGCTCGATGCATCGCCGTCAGGCCTTCTTTCGTCCGGTAGTCCAGGAGGGCGCCGCCGTTCACCAGGGCGATTATCACCTTCGACGGTTTCTTCAGCGACGTTGCCAGTGTCAGCGGCGTCTCTGTTAGAGATAAAAGGATAGGTGAAGAATTAGTAGATGAAATTCGCGTCGATGGTTTGAAAGAATTTCAAAGATCTGTAGTAACTCATTCGGACTTGTAAAAGTACGATTAGTAACTTTTTTTAATAGAAAATTACAAACGAATTCATAATATCTTGATATTTAACTATTTAATTATTAGGCATTTGTTAAAACTTAGCAGATGGTTAAAAAGTTTGGTGTATCACCTATTGATTCCCAAAATAGCACTTCAGCTAGCCCCAACCCAACATATCGGTTCTATCACGTTTGAATAATGAACTCTTTCGTTCAAAGTTTGAATTCTAAAATTAATTTATTCATATTATGGAGCTACTGCTATACTACTACTATTTTTTCTCATTTATGGAACGATGTTTTCGATTCTCATCAATTTTTTAATTAGTTTACTAAAAAGACTAAAACTTGTCTAGAAACGAGAACTATATTGGTTCACATTGAATCAGTGATTTAGACAACAGCCGTTATCCCGAAATTGAAAAGTACCAGAAACATGTCCACCCCAACTGCAGAACTCCCGACCTCAGCACTGCACTACATCCACAGTCGACACTTCATTTCGCGCCTGGCTTCTCAACCAAAACACACCGCTCTCAGAGAACGCGCTTACGGCACACAACTTTCCCCTCCCCCTCCTCATCGCGACCTTGGCCGCGGCTCGGGGCTTATCTCCGCAAGGACGAGTTTTCCCGCGACCAGGAAGCTTATATATTTTCCCGATCGGAGAAATATGGCACGTGTATAGGTGTATACACACGTATACAGGCGAGAGTAACGGGCCCCATAGACTCGCGCGCTGCACACGCCCATCGAGAACGAGTTCCCCCCCTCGGCGAGCGATTCTCTTTTTTTTTGACGGTTTATACACGAGAGTCAGTAGTAGTAGTAGTGGTATAGTAGTAGCGGACCGCTAGGTGGAGATATTAAAGCTTGAGGTAGGTATATAGGTGTTTTTGGCAAAAAAGGTATAAGGTTTTTTTTTCAGGCACGGTCGTTCGTGTTTGAGGAAATATTAGTTGCGAGATAGAGAAAGATTAACGAGGGAAAGTGTAGGCAGGCTTTTATATGATCTTTTTAGAGATATTAATTAAGTCGGGTTATTAGTGCGTGCGTCGGCCTTTGAGCAAATTTTTATGCACTACCAGTCTGGTGGACTCTTACTTTGGAGACAATTAAGTTGGGAGGATAAAAGATTTTATCGACGCTTAAAGTTTAATGAATTTTCACTCTATATAGGAATGAATTGATTGCTAATTGAAGGAGATGAGTGCTTTTAATAGCCGTCAATCAAACGGAGAAAAAGTGATTTATTAAGTCTAAGCCGCGGCGCGTATTACAGTTACCTTTTTAAGTGCAGATGAGAGTATAAACGGTTCGATTTTACTTTCTAATTGTTATGGTTTTGTTTACATATTTGTCTTTAAAACTTGGTTTTAAGTGGTTCAATGAAATTTAATCGTGACAAAACAGAAGTATATAAAGATCTGCCTCGTGGGTCAAGATTTCTCGTCTTCAAGCAAAAACTAACGATTCAGGACAATTGTTTCTTCGTTGCCAAATGAAAGCGGTAAAATAAATATATCTATGTATAAATGCAGCTACATCTTTCACTAAAATCTGAGAAATTCTTTCCATTTGCGCGAACCCCGTGCCAAAATACTTTAAAAATCGACTCACCTCCGGTATCCTGACAGTGGAAGTTCGGATCGAGGCCCTTGCCACACATCTTGGCGATCTTCTCGACCTGGCTGTTGGCCACGTAGTCGAGCAGCCGGCGCAGATTCGTACGCGTGTGCATCGCCTTCAGCTGCTTCTCGTCGAGGTGCAGCATCTTGTAGACCCGCCTCTTGTACTTGAGCTGCAGACACACACACACACATGAACACACGTTGAGAAAAAAGAATCAACGGCCAAGAATAAAAAACAAGGCGAAGAGAGAGAGAGAGAGAGAGGTTCAAAATGGGGGCCCATAAAAATGTCTCACCCGCGCGTGTACGCCGTAAACGCTTCAGAACCGTCTAGCCCATCTTTTGTTGCGTTCTTTCGTATATATAGGAGGGAGAGAGAAGGGAAAAAAACGAGCGACCTTTATCGACTGGACGATTGATGCGATTGTTAACCGGCTGGTTCGCAGGTTGCGCGTTGTTTCTTTTTTTAGGGATGGGGGCACCCGAACTGATAGCCCATTAGCGGTTGTTTCGGCAGTGCGCGAGATGCTCTTTGTTCCAGAGAATGTAAGTGGGCTTCTCGTGTCGCGGTAACGAGGGTTGCGTCATTTTTTAAGTAGATGAGTTTACGATTTTGGATTTTTTGTGGTAAGGAAGTATGCGGTAATATATACTTTGTAACGTGTCAGTTTGTAGTACATAAGAAAATTATTTTAACTATTTAAATATTTTAATTTTTTTTATGTTACTCTTACGTCAACGAAAAACCTTGCAGCCAAACCAAAACAAACTAAAAAAAATGCATCCTTATCGTACAACACCAAAAGCTTATTTGTCGTATAATCGTCAATTACACACATCGCGGACTCCAAACACTTTGTTTCTTCCGACTCAAAGCCATACACTCGAAATAAAAAAAGAATCCCACAGCGAGAAGAAGAAAGCCACTCGCATCGTAAAAACGCCAGCGAGCCGCGCGTGAATTATTGCCCCGGCACTCGTGTTGTTGCCCAACTCACACGCGTGCGCAAATCGTCTCTCGACAACGAAAAGAGCCGAATTTGGTCGCGCTCGCGCCTTAACCTTGTTAACGATTAGCTTTTACTCGCGCGAAAAGATTGCGCTTCTCGCGAGTGAAAGTGTGCGCATGCAATTTTTACGTGAGTTAATTACAGGGGTTTAGTATTATATATAGGGACGCTCGATATTTCGTCTAAAATGATACGCTGTTAATTTTTTTACGAGGAGGCTTCGAGGAGAGTTAGTTCGTCCTGTATAATACGATAGTTTAGAGAGTTTAGGGTAACCGGGGATGTTAAAAAAGGATCGTTCGGATTTTTCGTAAAGTATATAGCGCACGGCGAGAGTATTTAAGAGTGAAAGTGAAAAACTAACTCGCGTAATATTCTATAGCGAGCAAGCACGTTGTCTTGCTATGTTTAACTCATTCTACACTTAACCGAATAAATTACCGGGAACAAATTCTCATACACCGATAACTAATCGAACCCGCCAGGCCACTCGTATAATATACACCCAGGCATTAACGTTCCGCCCTTATCTAACAATCCAATTCCCTCTTACTCCAGAATTCCGTCAACCCTGTACCCGAACCAAACGAAAAAATAAACTTTCGTTATCCGGGAATTCGCACTGTCAACACACTCGCTCGCTTTATCTATCGGAATGCATCGACAATGACAATAATGGCCGCGCAATAACAGCGATATAACGAGCGCGCCGCGCGTGCCTCCGTCTACGCATATAACACACGCGTATACACGCGCGCGCGAGAGAGAGAGATGTTATCTGAGAGCACGTGCGCGCGCCGTTCCCCTCGATCGAGCTCGATTGTTGATTTTGAGATTTACGTATACGGCAGGCGGTTTAGAATAAACGCGTGCAAGAGTGCGTGAGGTGGTGAGCTGGGGCTGGATTAGAGGTCGGATGGTGCGGATTGGAGTTAGAGTGTAATGGGTTGAGGGGAAAGGGGTTTTCTATTTTTTTTTATGGAGAGGTGGATTATAGGTATGAGTAGTTTTGTCAAAATAGAAAAAATTTTTAAAAATAACCGGTAGGTTGAAAAAACTGATGTCGGCACGTGCTTGGAAAGTGTCTATTAAAAAGTAATATTTTCTATATTTATTCGTGATGATTAAAGAAAAATAGACTAAAAATAGTTCGAGCCGTTAGAAAGAATGTGAGCTATAAATACCATTTCTGAATGAAACCACGTCTTCTTACATATATCAAACCACACTCTACGCTGCATACAACCTTCGATAGCCCGTTTAATTTCCTCCTGATACCACATCAACCCCTCGTCCGCATCCGAAATTTCAGTACCCATCCGCCCACCACCGCAACACGGTACAGTGCGCACGCGTTCGCTCGTCTCGGGGGCATTGTACGCTGGCCGGCGAGGTCGCGCTCTTTCTCTTGCTCGCGCGGTCCATCGACGGCTACCGGGCGTGTTTCTGTAACGGTGCGCGCCCGGCGCGTAACGAGCGAGCGGCGAGCCCACATAATGCCGCGCGCGCGAGTACCACTCGCTTGCTCTCCTTCCCCGTCGATCCTTTTTTCCGCCGCTTAGGTCCGATCGAGAGACGGACGCATGAATTACCGTGGTGGTGGTGAGAGAGAGGAGAACGGGTGCTTGAATGGGGATAGATTGGATGGGTGTGAGGAAGTGCTTAGGGGTATCGGGTGGCTGAGGGATGAGAGCGTTTTTATTATTTTGGGTGTCTTTTTGGTTTAGTGGTGCGGAATCGAAGTTTCACACCATTCACGTTGAGTTGATATTTTAGGTCTATATGGTTTAATCAATGTCAACTTTATATCTGTGGTCGAACGGAAAAAAAGCATCACATGTCACTCCAAGAAGTTTTCGAGATATTTGATGTTTTATACTACATTAAGCATTGGAAAGTGAAGTTGTGCTTTTTAAAATATAAGATTTTTAAGAAAATGTTATTTTCACCTTATGCCTTATTTCTCAAAGAACACAAAAATAGCATTAACTGATATTGTCAGAAAAATGGACATGTGCTCTTTTTCCCAATGACCACAGATATGTTAATTAAATATGTACAGCGGATTAAGTGCCTGTATCCACGTTGGTTGATGAATTAACATGAACAACTCAAGGCTGTAACAACCCTAAATTACCACTAACTATATCTGGCCGAGCCGAGATAGGACGTTCTTACGCGCCGAGCGTAGATAGGACGTTTTTGCTCCTACCCGACAATATATTGATTGATCGCATAATCGTAAAAATGTTCTAATTCTTTGCTCTCAGTTTGAAGTGTAACATTAATTCTTTGTTAAGTGAACAGGGAATACGCTCTTACTCTCTCAGTACTGTGTGACTTGCGTTTCATGAGGCACACCTCTATTCTATTAACTCAATAAACTTCGGTAGTTGGTGAATCTTATATCCCCTCAGGCCGCTTTACTTAGGCACGTGAAGCCACAGGTTCTTATATTTAACCTTATGCATTTGTATATATTAAATTACGTTCAGTTACATTATTCTTAAAATTAAGTAAATTTGTAACTTAAAAGTTTCTTAAATTTAAGGACATTTTTAACAGTAAATCATTTAAAAAGATTTGAAATCCAAGTCCCGAGAGGTGCGAGGTCCTCGCCAAAAAAGGAGTACCGTAGACGAGTCGATTTTTTCAAAAATTCTTGAACCCAAACAGCCGGTGGTGATGAGGAATGATATGACCAAGAATTTCAAGACAAGGCAATAATACTTTTCATGATGCCAGAAAATACCAAGAGAAGGGAGAAATTTTCCAGAATTTATAAGAGCAAGACAATAATTTCAGAAATATTGTATTGTATTACTCTCGTGCAGGCTTAATCACAATCGATAACCCAGTTTGACATTTTCCAAAACATGCTACATAACAAAGACCGACGAAAGACGCTACTTGACGCACGCCTCCATCCCACCCATATTACCTCCCATCCCAACCCACCTCTATTATAGCCACCGGAAAACTCAAATCGCAGTCTCTCGGCCATCACCGCGCATCTCACTGTTCCGCGCGACTTCTTTGTTCGCCATCCGCGCGCGCTCCATCGCGGCGTAACGAGCCGCTGCAAAAAGGCGAAACGACGAGGACGCAGCCGCGGGTGTCGGCGTATATAGCCGGTCACCGCGGCCCCGGGAATGAGGAAATCAATTTGAGCGCGATGATACCCGGGCAGAGCACTCGATTCATGGGAATTTGCTCGCTGGAGCGCGCCGCTTGCCGCCGATGCGATGAGGATGGTGTATGCGGGGTAGGGGTGGGATGGTGCGATGCGATTTCTCTGGGTTCGGGACATTGTGGTTAAAGTTTTTTAATTGATGGGGAGTTGTAATGAATTGGTTGTTGATGTTTGTTCAATGATAATTGAATATTTTGGAACAAAAAACGACGAGTCATTTAAGTACGAACATTGACTGTATTTTTGTAAATGTTTCTATTACTTATGAAACGAATATTTCAGTAAAAATTTTTTTAATCATGTTTATTGGAAAAGAAATCATAACTAATAAATCATCAATATATATAATTACGTAATCCTACATATTCGCAAATACCATTAGTTTTGCATAAACAACCATATCATCGTTCCCTAACCGTCCATAAAAGCAGCTATTCCCTCGCATATATACAAGAAAGAAAATCTATTTACACGCGCACGTTATATATCCCTTCACTCGTCCTCTCTCTCCCTCTCCTCTCTTCTCTTTTTTTCTCGAAAACGACGACCCATTACGCGCGGATCGAGCGCGGCGAGGCGGAAGATGACGGAAGTGGCTCTCTCATGCTCTCGATTGCGCAAGAAAACCGCGAACCGCGGACTCGTTACAGCGGAGAAGGATGCGTGCGAGCGAGTTTTTCCTCCCGGCCGTCTCTGTGATACGCGCGGAATAATGGGAATCGGCTGCTGCTGCGATCGCGCTGAATCATAACCGTTTGCCAAGAGAGAGAAAGAGATGCGCATGCAGAGGAGGGTATATATGTGTATTATACGAGGTATACAGATGGTTTTTGAATTGAGAAGTTTTTGCGGAGCGAAGTGCACGGGTAGTAGATTGCCTACCTGTGGTTTTAGCCGGTGATTATATCATTCGGTCTGATCGAAAACGTTTTGCGTTCGGCTAATTTAAGGGTAAGATAATTTAACTGTGCAAGGAATATGTCATTTTTGTGTTTAAAGGTCAGTTGTAAATTGTGTCAGGGTCTGTTTCGTTATTAAAAAAATTTTTTTTTTCTTCTTGGATGGTACCAAGAAGTTACTGACAAGAACACTGTCATTACACTAATTTTCTAATAAGATACTTTTTACGCAAATGAAAATTTCTATTATTTTTTAAATATCAATTACTTTTTTCAATTTATGCTGACCTCCTCAGATTTATCACCGCTCATTCACAAAAACACATTTTTTTTACTTTATCTCCAACCTCAACTTCACAAAAATACATGACACCTAAAAAAACCTACCAAAACCCCTATACCTCTGCCACCGCAGCCAACATAAAAAACCAAAATAACGTCGCATGTACATCGCACGCGCGTCTCTCCTTGACCCCGACCGCCAGCCCTGCGGCCTCGCGCGCGCGTGTCTCCCTTTCCACCTCTATATACGTCCCTTTCTGTCGCGCAAATAGCCCCGCGGCAACGGACGCGAGCTTTGAAAATATTCAAAGATCCGAGGGGGCAGCCGGCCGCCGACGCTTTTTTTGCACGTCCAGCGCGTATGAATATTGCACGCGCCGCGCTCGCTGGTTTCGTCCGGTGGGGCTAAGGGGGTGTAATGGTTTTTTAATTGAGGGAGGGAGAGAGGATAGCGTGGGTGGAGCGTTTTTTTTCGCGCGGATCGATGGTTGTGAATGTATCTTTTCACGAGGTTTAATGCGTTTCCATACGTTATGGTTTTAAATGGTGGGTAGCTTTATTTATAAAATGATATTTTTTTGAGGGCCTCGGTTACATACAGATAAGGATTAAAGCTTTTAAATTGATTTTGTTAACATTCAACGTCATTTCATTGTTTAATATCCTGTTATAGAACATTGTATAGCGGGCAAGACATTTTTAAAATTATGAGACCACAATATCCCCGTGAGAAATAAAATCAATCAATATAAACAATCCGAAAGAAGAACTTAACAATTGCAAACATCATTAATCCAAAATCAATGGACACCCAAACCCCGCATTCACCGAATCCCGAACTTTACAAAGACCCTCGACAACGGTAGCTGAGCAAACAGGTCTTTTCCATCGGACCCCATCAAACTTTCACCGCAGCTCTCCCAAACTTTACCCCCTTTCAAAAAAAAAGAAGAGGAAAAAGAAGATAAAGAAGAGTATAACTCACCTCGAGGTAGCCGACGCGGCCATTGAACGGGTAATCCCCAAGCCTGCGCTCCTCGTCCAGGAATTTGCCGGCCTTCCCGTTCACCGGCGGGTAGAACAGCCCGTAATTGAAGCTCTCCTTCAACTCCTGCAAAAGCCACGTGGGACGCGAATTAGACGTGAGTCGTGACTCGTGAGCATGGGTGTGTGTATAAATATATATATAGATAGATCGATGCTGCTGCAGCTACGCATACATGTATATTTTATAAGGGTCTACTTTGCACGATCGAATGATATATATAGGTGCGTGCATGCACGGACGAGAGGCCGAAACGGGAAACGCTTCGGACGCTCGTCTGTTGTGGTAGTCGAATCTATTGTCAGTTTTTGAATTTTTAATTGAAATGAAAAATTGGTACTATACTATATTTTTTAGTCATCATTTTGTAAAACTGACAAAAGAATCGTTATGATGATTGAAAATTTTTTTATTTTATATTTATATTGGTGCAATAATTGATTCGTTCTTATAATTAATGAATAATAGGTACATAAAACACTAAATAACTATAACATCACATTTATTATACATATAATATAAATAAGCATGTCATGCATAATTATTATACTAAAATTCTGCAGACTTACGATCAGACAAATGTTATTCTTCATTATACATAATTTAAAAATCTATATATAATTTTGCTTTGATCAATTCTCAAATCAAAGTAAGATCACCTTTGACGTCATCCCTTCATCGAGTATAAACCAAAAATAGAAACCACTCAAGACATCCTTTACAAATTCTCAAAATATCCCACCTACATTCTTCCACATTCGAGCTTCACGAACAAACGTCACCAGCCACCTACATAAC
The DNA here is from genome assembly GCA_900474315.1 of Torymus auratus. Lineage (NCBI taxonomy): Eukaryota > Metazoa > Arthropoda > Insecta > Hymenoptera > Torymidae > Torymus > Torymus auratus. The sequence goes on from UXGD01000704.1 coordinate 35,028, forward strand.
CTCCGGAAATCACCACCTATTAACCCAATCATCAGCCGGATCAACTGCCCCAAATCGTCAACTCACCCTTCGCTCTCGCATAAGCCCGGAAAGCGCATCGACAACTCGCGCGCCACACATACTCCCTCGCATCATTTCCGGCGACCGCGAGCACGCCATTCACCTCCTCTCATCCTCTCTCACGTCGCACACTTCGCCAATTTTCGTCGCTCTAATGCATGCAATCAGCGCGGGCTCCGGCAACTTTTCCCTCGCCCTCGAAGCGACCTAAGCGAGAAAAAGAAACAAACCCATCATCAATTTTGCGATCGCTCGCTCGCGCTCCAAAATCACAATTTTCCGTAATCTGCCTCAAAAACGCTCGCGCCTATTTCCCGCGTCCGGTATAATCAGACGAGCGAGTACAGGACAATGGCCGAGAGAAGTGAGTGCACACACGTGCGGCAGATTAAAGGGCGCGTGCGTATAAAATAAACGCAGGGCCCCGAGTGAGAGAGAGGGACGTGGGCGGGGCTGAGAATGCCGGGCGGCTTGCCGTAATAAAGCGAAATTGCGAGTGGCCGGGAGAGACGGGACGCGCGGTTTAGGGACATATACGCGAGAGAGAGTGTCTGCGGTGCGAGAGGATTTTTTTTTTCAGGACGGATAAGAGGAAGGTGCCGGGGGAACGCGGAGTTTTGTTTTAGCTGGAGCGAGAGAGTGGCTGTGGGGTATGAAACTTTAATTTTCTTGTTGAATTCTTTAAGTAGAAACGTTGGCTACGTAAAATTACAAGTTTTTATTATTTGGCTTATACAAAGTCGCGTGATAGCTCATCACTATTACATACTTTTCTTATTTTATAACAAAAATCATTTGTTAGAAGAAATAAAGTGCTAAAATATTCCAAAGTATTCCAAACGAGAGCAAAATGCATATAAATATAAGTCTCTTAATTAGTTCTAAGCTTCCTGCCCATATACCTTCATTTATCTATATAATAAGCCTATGACGTGTCTCCTAGTTATAAGAACCATTTCATAATAAGCATCTTCCATACTATTTCGATCCATTCCCATATCCTTTCACCAAACGTCTACATCTCCTTAGCTCTCAGTAGCACACAATAAAGCCGCACTATGCGCTTATAGAGAAGCTGACAACACGCCGGCGTCGCGGTTTGTTTGCCATCCAGGACGACGAAGCTTAATGGACATCGTGCCACCGTCGTCGGCTTTTTTTCGCCGCCCGTGCATGTATATATATACGCCGCGGCCGCTTGTTTACCAGGGAGAGAGAGACGACGACGACGATGAATAGGAGAACAGATCTTAATGAGCAGCCAAGGCCGTCGCGACCGCGTATACTTATATATACAGCATAGAGGATAATGATTGCGTAACGTGGAGGCTGCTAGATGGGAGAAGGGGATTGTTTAGGAAGAAAAAATTGTTTTTTTTTCTTTTTATTTTAGTAAATTGCCGGTGCTTTTGATAGAAAGAATTTAATTTTATCTTTCGATTTTACGTGAAAAATTGAAACAATAAAACAAAACTTCCTTTTTCGCGCATGCCACCCGAACTTTCTTTCTCTGTTCTCAAAATGTAACTCGTATTTTTAACAGCGAAAGTCTTTCAACGTCACCCAAGACGACAACCTTATAACACCCGTACTCGGAGAACTTCGCAACCACCTATTCATCTCTTGGCGAAAACGAAGTCAAGAGCGCCGCGCGACGAAGTAAGTATCTTCTTTCCCCGGGCGCGCTTGCACGAGACAGAGCAAATTTCGCCAGCCAAATAAGGCTCCCCGTCGAAAGCTACGCGACTTTCCAAACGGCGAAACGCGAAGAGACGTAGGAGGAGGAGAAGGTGGCACTTTGTAGGATAAATAACGCTGGGAGAGGGAAGAAAAATACGAGCGCGAGAAAAGTATCCGTTACGGTGTAAATCAAACTACCCGTAAATTCGATACTTTCTCATGTAGGTACGTAGGTGGGAGGAAGAGAGACACGCGGGTGAAAATTTGTATTTCAGGGTTATGGAATTATTAATGACGCGCTTAGAATCGCCGATGAGACATCTAGAGGCGGTGATAGTTTCAGGTGACATGACAGTTGATAGGCATTTATAGCCAAAGTATAGTAGCTTCTTTTTTGCATACGCGCTTTCATACATCCTTTGAATTTCATTGTCAGGCAGAGATTACGAACACACAGACAATAAATTGGAATTCCAGGCACTTTCAAGCCCTTATATAACTCCATCCACGGCCATTATTCGCGGGGAGAGAAAAGAAAAGTGCAAAATCACTGAAATATGGCCAGCATCGATTTTTATATCACCCCGCAAATCCAACCTGTTCGAGGCCATTGTGCGTATACACACATGTGAGAGAAGAGCGAAAGACACGTGGCGCGATAAATAGGGATTACGAGGAGCGGCTGAGAGAATGGAACCTAACGAAGCTATCATGCCGTTCGCAAGTACACGCTAATTAATAATGTCGACCTTCTGGAGGTGGTTGTTGCACCTTTTAAAGGGCGGTAATCCTTATTTTACAGGACAAAGTAACCGACAAAAGTCTCGGAAATACCTTTATCAAACTTAGCAACGTATAAAAAAATAGAGCCTGAAAGGGGCATTCAAATCTATCGATACGACTAACCCAGCAGATCGTCACAGTTTTTATTCACCAAGGAATCTAGGTTTACAATCGGGTATATATCCCATCGCTCGCGGATCGTCTCCCTCCCCGCTCGTTAAACATTACGAGGCTCTCGCGCGCATTCTGCTCCTCGGGTCCCCGTTATAATCGTAAATAACAATGCCACCGCTCGAGCAGCCTCGAGGACGCCGCTTTTTTGTGATACAATTTTCCCGGCCGCTCGCTTGGGTGGGTGGGTCTGCATTGAGCGCGGACACGGGCGTAGGCCGGTAAAGTACGTTTTCATTTGCGAATGAGTGATTTAGTGGGGGTGGGGTGGGTTTTAGTGGTGAAGGATTCGGTGGACTGAGGAAAGGTTTTTGTTGCGTTTGTTTGATTTATGGGATGAAAGGTTGGTGTATATATAGGAAGAATCGTTGTTTAGTATGTGAATGAGGAAGTTGCAGGTTTATGTAAATTGATTGGGTGTATGAAGCGGTCCTTCCTTGTTTAGTTATTTACGTTAATTGTTAGCAACCTTCGTAGTTTACGTAACGTACTTAATTTCTTTATTAACAAAGTTTGTAATTATCTAATAACTCTAGCTACTTTGTTATAAACAAAAACGATAATAATGAGCCCAACAATCGACTCAATATTCACTTATTCACCTCGCACTACCTGCTCTACCAAAAGAAATGCAAACTACAAAATTCACTTTCATCTCCAACGAAACGAAGTCACGCTGGAGCAAAAAAGAAACTACTCAAATTCACGGGACCGAGTGCGTCTTTGCTCAGTTGCGCAAACACTACTCGTCGTCGCATGCGACGCCCTCGGGAGGAAAAGGGAACAACGGGCAAAGCGCACATATACGCGCGCTGGATTTTTCGTACACCGAGGGAGAGAAAGAGAGTCGGGGATGGATTGTTGAGGCGCAGGTAGCTGCGCGTGAGTGCGCGTGAGTATACGCGGGGAACGAGGTTAAGTGAGATTTGTTTTGGACGTCGGGAAAAAGGCGGGAGAGAAATGAGAGGGGGAGTGGGTTCGTGTTAATTTAAGTTTTAGGAATAAGGAGCGTCTTTTAGACCTGAGTTCAGAGTGTTTAGAGGTTCATGTGTGTTTATGAAAATTTGAGGAAAAAATAAAGGCTAATGTTATGTCAAGAAAGAGTCGCTAAACAATAACAAATTTGCTAGTTTAGTATTAAGTATATGTAATATTGTACACTTCATTAGCTGAAACTGAAGTTCCTAAGATTACAATAAATTGGCTTGTTATGATACTTGAAAAGTAAAATTGATTGATAAATTGCATTCCATACTGATAATTCAAACGAATGTCTGCACATAAGGCTTATTTACGCGATTACCGTCAACCAAAAACACCATCCCATCATTATACGGACATCATAAGCCCCAACCCCCACAATTAAAAATTCATCACTCCTCTCTCTGCCTTTGAAAATCCTCCCATACCCACGAACCTCCACATCCTCAAAGCCCGCGAGCTGTCAACACACTTCGCTGCCAACCGACGACTCGTTGCTCCTGCGGAAACTACGCTCGGGCGCGTCTAGCGTGCGCGAAGTGTTACTTTGCGCCGATATTTACTTCGTCGGCTCGTTGAGACATCAAACGACGCGCCCGCGCACCCACGCAAAGGACCGCGAGCAGGGCGAGGCTAATAATGGATGAGCGCGCGCGAGGAAAAAAAGGAAGTTTCGCGGTACTAGCGCGTCGCAGGGGAGCTGCTATAGAGGGAGAGCCGTGTGATTTGCGATGATGAATATTTTCGTATGTATATGCGATAGTGGAGTAGTGGTGAATGGGTAGTTAGTGTAAAATGTTAATGAATTGATGAAAAATTGGTGTTGGGTGTAATGGGAATAGCTATTTTTGAGATAATTTGTATATTATACAAATTTGAGAATGTTCGAGAATCACAGGAATTTATCGTTATTTTGACCAAGAAGGCAATAAATGTTTCTCTATGTGTTTTATATTGTTTGACATTTATAGGAAATATTCGTTTCTATTTTATAGGTATAATATTTATTACAGTACTCCACTTAAGGAATATTCATTAAAAAAAAACTTAACTATCACTAACAAAAACTACCAAAGCCCAACCACCAATGTAATCCTATCCACTCGAACAGCATCTAATCCACATCAAGAAACCTAACTGCAAGATATACACCGCGGGCACAAAGATTCATAAGCGCTCTTTCAGAAAAACACCCAACAGCGGGCCATTACACGCTGGCGATGCGTTTTATTTCGGACCGCGGCGGTTATTTCCAGCGTCTGCGATGAAAGCCCGCGGGTATTACGCGCGTAATGGGCGACAGATGCGCGCGTCGGCGGGGCATTTCCATTTCCCATTGCGCCGAGTTTTCCAAGAGTGAGGGGGAGAAAGAGACGTGCTTTTTTCCGACGTCGATGCGAGTATAATTAGATCGGGGGTTATGTGGGCGCATGATGAGAGAAGAAAGAAGAGAGAGTTTGGGTGAGTGAAGGGGTCGCATTTGAGTGATATTGGAGTGGATTTAATGGAGAGTTCCGTAAAAATAGTTCGGTAGTAACAGGCGAGCTTTGTAGGTGTTTATAGTCTGGAATGATCTGGAAGGAGGCAAGATATGTTTTGATTCTAGCTATTTTACTTCGCTATGCCATAAAAATGAGCTCTTATAAGAGAACAAAATCCTATAAAAGAATCCTAAACCAATTTCCATATATCCATACACAAAACCTTATCACTTCATAAAAATAACCTTCACACCCGACAACAAACGAATCCCCCAATAAATTTATTTTCTCCCATGGCAATCTTTCCTCGTTATTCCATCACCAACGACCACCACCCCCCATAAATATCACTCTATATACCCTCCCCTCCTGCCGCCGAACCGAATCAATCGAAAAATAAATTCCGCGCCGCATATACATACAAATGCGCGGGATCCCACCGTCGCCGCCCCCGGTCAAATTGATTTCTCGCCAATTCCGTTTTGACGAAACTAAAAACAACAAAAAGAAATTCCTGCCGCTGATTGATGGACGGGGGATGCGTATATATACGGCGAGCGAAAGCTGTCGCGCGCGGTAGACGAAAAACGCGAAAGAGGCCGGCCGAGCGTGAAATCCCGGTGCGTGTAAATCGTTGGATTATGGAGCCGATGGGGTGAGGTGCGTCTGTCTGTGTGGGACGAGTCAAAGGATATTTTTTATTGTTGGTTTTGGGGGTGGGGTATGGTGATGCTGCGAATTGAATGTTACGTAAAGCAGTTGGAACGTTGTTGTTTTGGACGGGATTTCATATTGGACTTTATGAAGTAAAGAAAAAGTGGCGTTTTATGATAAAATTGGCTTTATATAAATGAAACTCCAATTGAAAAATCGGTTTAAAAGTGTCGATTGTGATGTTTACTGATGTAACGTCATTTTATTCAATACACCCCTGTTCCTCTATAAACATCGTTTACACCTTTCAATTCCAGGATTCAATAAAACCCCCCCTCAAAATCCCACTGCACCCTACAACCACGTCGATTTTTCAACTTTACAACCCTCCTGACATTCCGAAAAAGCCCACTACACCCTTTGCCCCCTCGTGCAAATAATTAGCCGCGACACGAGCGCTGCACGCATCAATATGCATGAGAGCGCCTCAGACAGATAAATCAGAGACGCGACACGCTTGCTTTTCGGCGGTGTTCGTGTTTTCCTTTTTCACGCGGTGGCAGAGGGAGAGTCGAGAGTTTTGAGAGCCGAAAGGGTAGTATTTTTTTACGCGTAGTGGTAGTGGTTGGGGTTGGTTGTTGAATTCGAGTGGCGACTAGGTGGGAGGAGGTGTTTTCAAGTGGATGATGATGGTATATTGGGTTCTCGGATTTTAATGGTGGGAAATTATGCTGTAAGAAGGCTGACCAACGTAAGTGATGAATAAGTTAGGTTACTTTTAAGTCACATTATAACTATGCTTTTTCAGAAAAGTATTTGTGAAATAGTTACCTAATCATATTAAAATCCTCAAAAAATAGGTATATACATTTTGAAGATAATTTGGACCAAGTTATAAAAGTCAAATTAGATTGTCTAAAAATTACACAATTCATTTAGCACGGCTTTTTACCTTCAAACCAAGCTGTACCCTCCCAACGGTCACTGCATTTAATGCCCGCTTCCGCCCTCTGGCAATTCAACCGGCAGCGCATACTCGCCACTCCCATCCTCGACCATCCGTTCCAGACAAGGCTCACCTCTCCCTAAATCTCTGTGAAATCACCGTCCAATTCATTGCAACGATGTGCACCCGTGATGCCGACCTTTTTATCAGCACGGTACGTGAATGGATCGTTTCGCGCATTTACAATTTCAAATTCAGCTGCGATTGTGAAATATGCGCGCGTTATGCATGCCCGAAAATTCGGTGCACTTGTTGGGAGAAGACGATCGTAAAAGAGTATATCGATCGAACCGCGCCGCCGTAACTTTTTTTACCCCGCCCAAAAGTATTTATAAGTAAATCTGTGCATTTTGTGGATATATTATGTAAAGGTTTACGTAACGGAGGTTTCTCATGGAATTCGGATCGTACATCAATGTTTATGATGAAACAATGCGCTTTTAAAGGTTCTTAAAATTATATACTTAAGTTTATGCTCGTTTCTGACTAATTACTAATTGAGTTCGGTAGTGATGCAACCTGTTGAGATAAAAAGCAAGTGGGAGGTGTATGTAAAGGAATGAAATTCCCAATGTTTACGTTAGATTTATTAACTTACATTTTCTTTCTAAAACAACAATAAACCAAGCAGAAAAGAAATCCTGATTTCATATCATATCGATAAACTACTGTTTTAAAAACCCACACTTACAACAATTTCAATTACATTTTCCGATTTTTCTCACAATATTCTTAACCATACAAACCGCTCATCACTCTAAAAAAATAAAGCGAGGAATCATCAGCTCAATCTTTCTCCCGTCGACGCGCGAAAATGAGCGATTAGACAAGAAAACCAGCGCAATTCACGCGCATCGGCATTCCCTCACGCCGTCCTAGCTGGCGAAAAAGGACGCCATCAATTACACGACGGAATCCGGACGGCAAGAGGTTTTCCCGCTGACAGGCGCCCCGGCGTTTTTGGAGTGAAAGTCGGGAGTGAGTTTCGGCGTATTTGAGGACGAAACACGTGTTTTAGAGAGGAAGAATTGCTGTGTGGTCTTTGATAGTTGCGAAAAGTATATCGGGATCAGATGTGTTTCTAAAAGGTTCGTGAAAATATGCGTTATGGATGAGTTTCGGTGGTGAGGATCGATGATTAATTTTTCGCAATGATTCCCAAAGGAGGATATATGTTGCATAATTTATCATTCGTAATGTATAATTTCTTTCACAACTAATAAATACTCTTTAGAAAATCAGATTGCAACTAATTACCAGCTATTATTAAATTATGCTGAAACACTGATACGTGTTCCAATATAGAAAATATCCTCCTTAGAAATATCAACCTCTCAAAGAGTGTCTCAAGTGACTTTGAAAGCTACACTCTCAAAAAACTAGCTACACCGTTTATCATAACGAACCCCGACTACTGCAAACGTCAAAAACAAAAGCCATGCACGACGACTCCCAACTCAATTTATCGACCTATTCCGAGGAAGAATCTACAGCAGTAACCTACCTAACCCCCTGGTGTGCGCGCGCGCGTGAAAGAGCGCGAAAAACATTTGCTAACGACACATTACTCCCTCGGGAGAGAGCGCGGATTTTTCTCACGCAACCCACATTCCCGGCCGAAGAATCACGCAGAGTCTCTTGCACACACACACAAGCATGCAGAGAAAGACAGAAAAACTACTCGAGTTTCTCGATGAAACTACGTATACGGCGAGCGTGGGGCCATTAGGCCTGTCTCTTTTTTTGTCGGGGATTAATCGTTATTTACATCGGCGACATTTGCTTATGAGCGCGGTTTACGATTCGACCGCAATGAATTGCGACGGGAGGAATTTATCGGGAGGGGGCTGTAGCTCGTTACGCGCCGGAGGTAAAGTTTTTTTTAAATTTATTCGTGGGATCGGTTATGACTTTCGGGTCGGATCTTATGTGTGTGGCTGTATAGGTAGGAGGAAGTAAGAAGTGATGAAGGTTTGTCTTCTGGGGATGTTGAAGGCAACAATGTTGTAAACATGCAAAGGAGGTGGAATAAGGATATGTTGGCTCGATAAAGTACTGAATTTGAATAACCAAAATTTGTTTGTCGGTATAAAGCGATTTTTTTCCCAATGAAGAATGCACGGCCTACTTCGGTACAGTGATTGCAGCCACAGAGTTATTCGGGTTGTAAAAGATACGATTAACCCTTTTCGTATCGGCATGAAATTCTATATGCGGATTATTAATGAGCGCGATTTCCTTTTCAGTAGCTTCAATCAGCAACTATTATTGCGATTATTACTTCAAAAGCTCAAAGTAATATTAATAATGCACGGCATTAAAATTTTACGCCGGCTATAATTTATCGGAAATTAAAGGTTATATTTTTATTTCAGATACAATTAGCCTTTAGTATGTACGCCATCAACGTTACTATGTTTTCTTATATGTACATGCATCGTACACTTTTAACGAGTATTATTTGCCCATTTCTAAAAAGACGCAAAAGTCTCGAGAGCAACAACGACCTCGTGACGAAATTTAAAACCTTTTTTCCACTGCCGCATAAGTATACCAACCATGGAGCTCCTCTGAGAAACCGCGTATATAAACACCCACCTTGAACTTCCCATTACCAAACCTCCGTACCTACGCCGCGCGCGGCTAATCGAAGCGCATAATGCGCGCCCTTTGAACCGTTCCCCGTTGTTGTGCCCACACGGTGTGTACCCGCATTAGCCCGTCGTAATACCTCAAAAGAAGGCCTCCATTAAAAACAGTCGTATAATACCTCTCTCTCTCACTCTCTTGCCGATACTCCCTCGTAAACCGCCATTACTATCCCCCCCTCCCATCAAATTTAATTAAGCCATCGAACCCTCCCCCTCCGTAAACCTCTCGGTGCCGCAATTACACCCCTTTTTGCGCGACGTAATCGCGTGCGCGTGGGAGCGACCTTGGGGAAGAGAAAGAGACACTTCCTAGGAGGCTGAGAGTAAGACCCGTGGTCTATGTGTGGGGAAATTGTAGTTTGGTAATGGAGAGGACACGGTTTAGGAGGCGAAGTTAGTTTGCGGCTAATGGATTTTGAAGGTGATGGGGTGGGATGGACACGTGAGTCTTGGAAAGTTCTGGAAAAATTGAAGAGTTGGTTAGGGATTATTGGTAATAAACAAACGTAATAGATGTAGCAACGATTTTTCTTGTCAGCGTAACGAACGTTTATTCCCTAATAATTTATACCATATGTAATAAATCTCAGAATTAAGTATATGTAGTCCTTCGAATATGAAGCTTTACGTTATTTACAAAATGAACTATAAACATTGTCAGCTCCATATATAAATAAGAAAGCAACTTGAAGGTTCGATATACAAAATTACTTAATTATAGTCATCGTCTTCCGATATCGATGGGGACACTTCGTCGAGCTAATATTCCGCACACCCCTAAATCACAGAATTAAGCCTCGCAAATAACCAGCCGCTTTTCTATAACCACATATGTATACTTCAATTACATTGTAAAGCCGTCGATAGTATGAGACATATACGTGCAGCACACGTGTATAATGAACGGCCGACGGTCATAAATTTCGCCGGCAAATCTCTATAGTTATTTCTGGAATAGATATTAGGATAAGCTAAGAGAGCGCTCGCTCGCTATTTATAGAGCGCGCGCGCGCGGGCGCACTTAAATGAAGATATAATCGCGTGTAATTATTATATACTGCCTTCGCGGTATACGCCGCGCCACCGCATTACATCGTTAACTTGGCCGTGAAATGTCGCGCGCGCGTTATCGAAATTGATGAGACGCGATAATTTAGGGGATCAGGGCTGAAGTCGTAGAATAAGGATGCGTGCATGTAGCGGCGGTGGCAGCGGTAATTTATGGGATATTTAAGTGTCTCGCGTGCGTCCGATGTATAAAGTCTAATGAATTCGCTCGAGTACGCGTATAACGCGTATATTTTTAAGATACGCATACTATGTGTATGTGATTCCTTGACGCGCAGTTTTTATTATCGGCCGTGCGCGATCGTTAAAGCGTTTGAAGATTTACCGAGGAAAAGAAACGGGGCTTTGTGCTTCGAGGGGAGGTCAGAAGGTTCTTGGAATTCATGACGATTATGAATGCGCGGGATGTATGGAATCTGTACCATCATTTAGAGTATGAAAGAAATTAAATATCGAGCGGTTTGAAAGAAACGATGAAGATTCTTATTAGATATACCTACTTGGAATTTTACTTTGAATATATACTTTTTTCTTTTCTTGCCTTTTTATTCTCTGACAAATTTCCACTTCACTAACTCACGAACCCTATAGACTTTTCAATTTTCCACGCCAATTTTCCAAAACTTAATTTACCGCTCTCGCTCGTTCGCACAATAAAACGGCCATGGGCCGCCGTAAAAGTTGGCCTCGGTGCCCCAGCGTAAGAGGGTCTCGTCGTCGACGAGGAGATGCCTCCTTTATCAGCCGGTGCTGCGAGAGCCGGGAATAATGGGCGAACCGTGTCTCAATCGTGCTTTATGGGTTGTAATTGTGGAGAGAGAGAGAAGAGGACGGGGTGGCGAAGGCGAAGGCCGAGGTACAGAGGGTCGAGGTGGTCCGCCTGATACAGTCTGGTTGGAAAGTTGCGATGTTGGTGTTGTGGAGTGTCGTTTTTTGTATAATAATCGGTAATGGTTTTAAAAAAAAATTGCATTCTTATTAAGTGTTATATACCTAATTCAATTATAATATAAGGGATCAGAGCATCTTAAGATTACAAGTTTGCTTAAAATGATTTTGCTCATTTCCTGATTGTTAAATTTTCGAAATTTCTAATGGGACTATATCCGAACGACTCTTCTTAATTTTGTTTTACACAACTTTAATAAATGGTCCATTATCTGCTGAATAACTGATGAAAAGTAATTCGAAAGTATAATTCAAGACACATAATAACCATCCGCCAAGAAAACTACATCGTCTCTTTAATTCCGAACCTCTCGGTTAAAACCTCAAAAACAACGCGCCATCGTCTATCCCACATATAATACCATTCCCTCTCACCCTTACACGACCACTCATAACCATGAAATTTGAAGAGCTTCATCCAGGCGCTATACACCATACCTCCGCCTCGCCCTTCTCCTCCTATACATTACGATCTACTCGCGTTACCTCTCGGAATTTTTCCATGTACCCGGAGAAGTACACAACACATACACACACCACTGCGCAGGCGCATAATGAAGTCATATCGGCCCGGCGCGCTGAAACAGAAAGCGGTTTTCCCTTCCGCCCGATCGCAAAGTCGTATAAGCATGATTGATACCGGATTTATCAGTTATTTATGAAATACGCGCGGGTAGCTCTTTCAGGATACACACGTATACAGAAGCGGCGCGGAGGGCCGTTTTTATTTACCGCGCGCTACCATATACGCGCCGTAGGTAGTTTTTCATAAATATTTAACGAGCCTGAGTTGTTGCTGTTATATTCGCGAGCGCGCGGCTGGAATTCGCACGCGGGAATCGTATCGTAAATCGGTTGATCCTTCTTCCCCCCCTTTCTCACCCGTGTTTATTAATCCTCGCGGCCTTGCGTAATTCAAGAATGCGTATACCACCTTGTATAGCTACACGAAAATTCCGGGCGATCCTCGACGAATTAATCATCAGTTGGTTATATCCTGCGAACATTACGCACCTTTATGTAAACTTTCTCGAAACTCTCTCGCGCGTGCCGCTCCCGTGTTTCGCGGTTTACGACGGGGACGAAAAAACGACGTTGGATTCTCGCCCGCCAGAGGATCGATGTTACACGTTAAGAGAGAGAAAAAAGTGAGCGATTTTTACGAGATGCGGTCGGGAGAGCAGATGCGCGCGGGACAAGAAGTGGTATAAATTAGCCGAATGTCGCCGGGCCTCGAATTAATTAGATCGAGGGACGAGGAGCGAAGGCTATTCCAGCGGACAATTTTGGGTGTTTATGGCGCGGCAGCGCGTGTGATGTATAGGGGACAGTGTGAGTTATATAAATGTACTTTTGGGTCGATATTCATTAAGTTTGTTTGCTTTTTTTCAAGCGGTATAAGGACGTGACTTTTAAACCGTCTGTGCACCTTACTTTTGAATATTTTATTATTTTATTACATTTTTAATCAAATAAATGAAACGAAATTAAAACAGTTGAATTGCCTTTTCCTCAATCCAGTTCTAGAAACTAGAGATAATGCAACGCTGCTTCCCGGAAATTAGAAGACCGTCGACAAAACGATAGGAACCTCGCGTAAAGTTTACGCAGAAAAGCTTTTGATTATACGTACATATACATAGCTACCGAGCTCTGCTGTGTGCTTTATCGTAGCGACGATCGCCTCGTAGCCCGAAAACTGCAGCCCTTTTTGTGCGTACAGTAGCACAAAAGCGCGACACGTTAACGCGGAAGGGAATTAGTTCGGGGCTTTATCGGGCGAGGTTTTTCATCGTGTACAGAGCAGAGAAAGAGATTTGTTTTCGGAGAAGAGTTTTTAGGAATGATTAAGGTCGTAGTGAAAAATAAAGCTGAAAGTTAAGATAAAATTTGCCGAGTCCGTTGCTGAATAATGAGAAAAATATGTTATTCGGTTTAGGTATGTTTTATTTTATTAATAATACGCTTACAACGTTGCATTACTGCGTGAGTCATTTACGAGGTGCTATTATAAGTTGATCGTAAAATACTTATCACTGAAACACGACTATGACATTGTTTTATAGTTTTTTCTAGAAGTAGTAGAAGAATTTCGTCGAAAGAATGTACTATTCTGTCAAAGAGTATCTAACGAAAAAGTTACTTTTAATATTACATTTTTAACGTCAAGTTTAAAAATTATTTTGTTAAATATTTAATATTTTTTAAAAATCATATAATTTTAGATAGGTACTTATTTTAACCAACATGAAGATTTTTAATTCGATTGTTTTGATTGCTATTGCGTCAATTTTGACTGCATCTACTGCTACAGGTCAGATATAACAAAATATAAAACAAACGCCATAAATAGTTTTATAATAGTGTACCTATATAATAGTACATTGTGCAACTAGGGAGGAAAATTCACTTTTTCTAGCGAGGATGATGATTGAGCACGAGTGATACACGAGTGCTCAAAATCATCATCC
>UXGD01000705.1:0-48978 GCA_900474315.1 Torymus auratus
CTTTTTTCTGAGAAGAAACTTTAAAAATATGATTAGCAATAATGAATTTCATTAATCAAAATGAATTTTTCGTTTAGTTTACGGAGACTCCCATATAGAATTCCAAAATAATTTATAGAATATAATATATATAATGACAAATGAATTCCTTTATTTCTTTTATACTAAGCATTATTCATAGGAGTCAACAATTCAAAATAGGTTTTACATATTCAAAAACACAAATTTTATTAATTTTTACAGTTTATGACTTAATTTATTCTATTTTTTTCATTATTGGCCAAATTAGATGATATGTAGTATGATATCTTCCCAATTTTTTTCTGGGTAGTATATTTGGTATACTTTAAAGTCATTTTTACAATTTTGTCCCAACGCATTTACAAAAGGAGAAAGAAAATATTCCGCTTAAAGTGGCCGAATTATCCCAAGTTACCTTAGTTGGATTTTCAGTGAAGTTCAATCATATGATGCTTTTTTATGGCTTTTCCAGATACAATTGTCGTTAATGTTTCGTAAGGTAGTTGGAACTTTGTTTATTATCATTCCAAGTAAAATGTATTCCTATAAACAGTCCAAATTATTTTTCAAAAGCAAAAACATTGGTTCATAAGCTTTTTCCTAAATTAATCATTTCAAATAATTAATATTTTCCGTATGAGATAATTTAAAGAAAAGAAATGTGAAGTACCCTGTAAAAATGCCCCCTTCATGAGATATTTCAAATAAATTAAATCTAAAGCTATTGAAGAAAATAACTTTTGGTGTAAAAACTACTTTACACCAGTTGAATGCAAAATCTCATTCCCCATAAATAAAGCCCACCAACTTCTTTTCGCACACCTAAGTAATTGCCATCCTCGTTCACGTATCTTTAATCGTCACAAACATACAAGCATCCTACAAACACACATACAGGCGCAGGAGTGCATCCCTCTCAAGCATCCGAAAATTCAAAAGAGTATCCCCCGAAAAGGGAAGCCAAAAGTTAAAAAAAAGCACAGGAAAGCGCGCGCGAGCAAAGAACAACGAGCAAACACGGCGCGAAATTTTGGTCGCCCCGGTTAATCCACGCAGGCTTGCGCGTAGCAAAGACGAAAAAGCCGCAGTGCGCGCGCGTGAGAGAGAGAGCGACTTCAAAAGCCGCGAGAGACCGCAAATAAATACTGAAGTGAAACTCGACTGCGCGGGCTCAAGGGCTCATGTGATTTAGTTAGCGTTCTCCGCTGAATTTCTCTAAACTCGCTCTATTTATTCTTCCGGGGGGTGGGTGTGCGAAGGCGGACGGAATAATTATTGAGGGGGCGCTGCTCGCGTGCCTTTGGGATCACGACGAGGGTGCTCGGTATATTGAAAGGGATAAAGGACTCGGTTTTTCGCTTTGAAGATGATGTTTGCTCGCCGTGGAGAGAAGCAGCGACGCGCCAGTGTTTTTTGGACTCTCTCGTTCGCTCTATGTCTGTTGGCTGCGCGTGCGGCGACGAATATGACTTTTTGACGCGAGTGCGGTTAAGTGGGTCTTGCTTTTGAAGCGGTTTCTCTGCGTGTCGTTTTCATGTGAAATTTTAAATACCCTGTGTGTATGTTGCGTGCGACGGGGCATTTTTGTTTTTTAAAGTTGTCGCTGTTTGTTTTTTCGTGTTGGAAATTTAAGAATGATGAAATGTGGGTTATGGAATGCATAAATTCTATTATTTTTTATCATTTATTGAGCAAGTTTAAAACACGAAAACTATCAATCATTTTATAAATTGTTCGAACGAAACAATACATGAGAGCTCTTTTTTTCTTACGATACCCAGTGTTTCTTCATTATAGAATATTCGCAAATCTAACAGTCGATCGGATTTTTTACTAATTTGTACATTTCAACTCACATAACAACGAAACTAACGAAACAGCTGAACAAAACGAAAAAAAACGAAATAGTAGCACTATAAAAAGAAACCTCCAATTCGTTCGCTCGCTTCTAAAACAAATTTTCACCCCTTCCACCTTCCCGCGAGATCATCGAACTCTCGGTTAAAGCACCCACTTCCTTCCTCTCAAGACTTGCTCTCTTTCTCTCGCACCTACGAAAACGTCCTGCCGAAATCACCTGTAAAAAAATCCGATACACCTCGCGTCGGGACGCGCATAAAACCTTCGAGTGTCTCTCTCTCTCTTTCTCTTCTCTCGACTACCCAAACGACGCTCTCCCCTCATTTGTCTCCATCTTCCGGAAAACTTCGGGGAAAAATCCTGCCGCCGCCACCTACCTTCGACTCGTCCTCACACTCTTCCTCGGCGATAAAGATACGCGAGTACGTACGTACGTAGGACTTTAAAGTTTGATGGCCCATTAGACGGCGTCCTTAGACTCTCTCTCTCTCTCGTGCAGGCGTCAAAGTAACGCGCTCCTACAGCGTTTTCCTTTTTCTCTATCTCGGCCGGGCTCGTATTCTTCACGGTCCATTAACAATCGCTCGCTCGCAAGCTCCGGAAAGTCGACTGCGCGCGTCGTTGGCGCGTGTAGTGGGTATACGCGAGGTGCCCTTTTTTTTAGAACGCGCGCGCACGCGCGAGCATCGATTTTGCCATTTTTACCACCAACGACCGGGTGAACGAGAATTGACACGTACTAGCGCGCGTGTGTGTGTGTGTGTGAGCTGCTCTCTCTCTTCGATTTTCTTTTATTTCGAGGGCTTTTTCCGGCTTTTTTACGGCGATCGTCTGTGCGTATGGCCGTTTTATTATTTTTTTCAGTATTCGGATGGAAATTTATTGGCAGCCTAGGAATTTTTTTAGGTTAATTGAATTAAGCGAATTCTGGCTTTGCGCGGATTTCTGCGGAACATCGGAATGGAATGGCTCGTGTTTCATTGTAATCTTTTTTTTTGTGTGTGTAAATGGAGAAATTTTATATTTATTTTAAAAAATATTTAATTTGCACCGATGGTGTAGTTTGTATTAATCAACGTATTTTTCGATATCGAAAAATATGAAACTCGATACAATTTATACGCGTTGACCTGGGTACTAAAAATCAAGCCATTTACAGTATTGATAAGAAAACATCAGGATTCCACCTTGGGAAGAAAAGTCGTTACGACACCTCGAGTTGGAAAGGTTATGTGCGTCTTTTACGAGGGGAGCAGCGTAAGATGCCGGGAAATGATTGGCCATAAGACAAACATTTTTTTTACGAAATTACTTGGAGTGAGGTTTGTTTGATGCGTTACTTCGATATCTTGATTTTTTGAAAGCACATTTCTGCGATATTCTTCAGCTGAGGTGACATGTTATCTTTAAAGTCATATCTCGATATTAAAATCGTAAACATTGAATACCTTTATTAAATTCAGGATCTTTCGTTGAACACGCTTATATTGGCATTATTTCACTGTTAAAGTGACGGTAGTGTCATTGTAATCAAAATACACATAAAATTGCTATGTATTTAATTAATTGTCAAAACACTGTAATATCGCATCCAAGACACGCTCTTCCCACGTCCCCGTTCGAAAGAACGTCGTTAAAGTTTCACATAAAAGTAGACAAATTCCCGTCTCACCGGCGTGACGAAAGAACGCGAGAAAGACAAAAAGCAGAGGAAGAAAAAAAGGGACGAAACAAAGACGCGCGCGCGCCGGCAAACAACGGGGCTGAAAGGAGCATTTTTCATGAATCCGCATTAATTCCCTTTGCATCTGTCTCCCGAAGCTCCGGCTATGAGTCGTAAAAAATAGCGCTCGCGCCTCTCAGTCGGCGAAATAAATTTTTGAAGCCCCGGTAATAAAGAGGGCGCGACATCGTCTCCTAAAAATCGTTTGCAAGCGCAGTCAGAACAACGTCTTCTTCCTTCCCTCTCCATCCGCAAGCTCCCGCGCGCGATCCTTCCTAGTATTATATACGCGAACGAGGAGAAAGAGAGAGAGAAGAGAGAAAGAAAGTCTCGCCTTTGTTGTTTTACACGCAAGCCGCCGTGGGCGATGGAAGAGCGAAACATCGGCTTTTAATTAAAAGGAGGGGATTTTTTTCCCTTTCTCTTCCTTGGTTGCCTGCAGGATAGAGAGCGCGCGAGAGCGAGCGACGCTGCTCTCTTTACGCCGGCTTTTACGTACATTTTACATAATGTGCTTACTTTGTTTGTGAGCCCTGCTTTCTCTCTCTCTCTCTCTTCCCTGCGTCGTCTTTTTTTAAATGGAAACAGGATACAAATTTGCCAACGGACTCTTTTCTTTTTTTGTTTTATGGGGTCCTTGTAGATGTGCTGTTAATGGGACTACTACAAGGGTTATTTGAAGCATGCTGAGATATGTTATTGTATTTTTAGCTCCTGCGCGTGCGAGATAAAGCAAGCAATGATCTTAACGTATTACTGTCTATTATAGTGTCCTTTATTCGAAATAAATGTTTGTTTCGTTAAGAGGTAAAACCAGATTTTTAATATTATGCAATCAACAATTATTGAAAAGTATCATATAACGTCATTCAATTTAGTTTTAGAATCGGGTAAAAAATTTTTAATAACCGTTGAAAATTTAATTTGCAGGTTCATTTAATATTTTGCAATAAAATAAAAGAGATAAACGTTACTTCGCTGTAATTGAAAAATTTATACTTCCGCTGAACAAAATTAAAACCCGACCGACAACGCAAATCAAATTCCGCTATGGGTACGTATCTAACGATCAGATGTCCGTTAGCCAACGATACCAACTTGCCAGTGCTGTATTTTTCAAACTTAATCTACGGAAAATAATCGAGATCGCTTTATGCCGCAGTAAAAGTTCAGCCGGAACGAATAGTTTATCGCCGCGAATAAAAAGGCTACTTCTACGGCGCACGTCCCACGTGATTAACAAAAGAAAAGAGAGAGAGAGAGAGAGGGGGGGGGGGAGATTTTTTTGATAGCTTCACCGGGGCACTTTATGGGTTCATTATACCGAGGTATAAACTTGTTTACCTGCAAACTTCGCAGATTTCGCGGCTTAACTTGCAGATAAACAGAGCATCAATTCATTGCGTATTCTAATTAAAAGCTAAATTTTAATTTTGCACTTGCTAGCCAAGTTTTCTAATTCCAAAGCTGGTTAACTTGAACGATCACTTAACTGTAATCTATTTGCTATAAGGATTCGTCGATAAATACAGTTTTTATAGTTAAATTTTAATAAACGGATTTTAAATCCTTTTCATAATCTATTATTATTAATATTTGTTTATATCATAATTTATAGAAAACTCTCTAAATTCAAGCTAATCTTTTTTCTAATTATGGAGAAGTATCATTAGATCATCGGCTTAGGAGAACAAAACGGACAACTCCAGTTAAAATTAAAAGGAGTTGTCCGTTTTTTTCCATACTAAGCCGACGATATGAAGTATCAAGTATAATCTGGATAATATTTTCACAACAGAAACGGTTTTAATGGCTAGCGCTATGTTTTTTAGTCTTACCAAAAGGTATTTTTGGTACAAGGAGTAAAAGAGCAATATTCACACAATACTACAACAAGATTGAAAAAGTATTGTCACGATATTGTATACAGGTTAAATAAAAAAACAAACGATTTTAAGAAAATAATAGAAAAACAAGAATTGGACTTTGTGGTAATAATTATAGCTAAAAATTGTAAAAAGATTGATAATATTCACAAAATACATCAATCTTACTAAAAAATTACATACCAAGCATATACTTATCTTAAAAAGGAATAAACATTTTCAATCGATTGTAAAATCAATAACATTCATCACCTCGAATATTAATCTACAGTTAAATATTTATAATATTTTATAATCTTCAATCCTCTTAGCGGGGGTTACCTTCAAAATTACATCCTGACATTCCCCATTCACACCACTTGTCCAATCTCACACTCCACCTACCCTACAAAAATCAAACTCAACCCCGTGTCCTCTTCATCAACCCCCACCACTGCAGCAGATCCCTTGCCTCTTCCAGCCACTTCCCGAACCATTCCACACCAGGCCCATAAATATCAGCGCTGCCGCGCGTTTATTACCCGCTCGCGCTAAACGCTAACCAGACACCCTCTCTCTCTCTCTTCTCTCAGCGCGCGTCTTCTCTGCGTTCGGCTATTAATTCCCGGCGCGAATCAACGCCCCGCGCTAAACGGAGGCGGAGGCAGCATAGCGGATATTCTCAAGCGGCCGCACGCGCGTGTATACGTCATAAAGGAGAAAGCGCTCTCCCGGGGTGGACTTTCTTTTCTCGCGATATTCCTCGGGGAGGAGGAAGAAAAGTGCGAGAGAGGGAAGGGGGCAAGGGTCGGGTTGCGAGTGTATTATGTGTCGCGACGTCTTGTTCCGTAATTTGATTGATCTTTAATGGATGGCGGAAGGGGGCCTTCGTGTGTTGTAAGCGATGGGTTCTCGTCGAGTGATGGCTGATGGGGTTGTTATTGATAGACGACGCGTCGTCGGGTTTGCGATTGCGGAGGGGGTTGTTGATACATCCGGTACGTAAGTTTTTTACGTTCGTTATTTTATTGTCAAAGTTTGATGCTTTGTCATAGGATAAAGTTTTACGTTAAAATGATATATATTGGACAATATTAATAAAAAATATATATAATGGTATGCCAAATAAAGCTTTGATTGGGAATCCGGTTTTCTTTTTCTAACGCTTTTTATGAAAAAATTGACAGAATAAGTTTATTACAAATTTTTCAATGAATTTTCTTCCTTATAACACTTTGTGAAAAAATTAATAGGATAAGCCTGTTACAAAATTTTTCATTGGATAAAAATCCTCGTGACCTTTTTATTAAAAGCTTCGTGTGCTTTTCTTTCGTTCGTCTCTGATTTTCTTTTTCAAGTGGCTCGCCCGTATACCCTTTCGCCTTTGAGCTGAGAGAAAATTGTATTTTTCAATATCCTGAATTCTTGCAACAAATACGGTTTATCGATATGTTTTGCGTTCGTCCTTGCATTTTTAAAACTATATTCAGAAGAAATCTTTGGAATATTATAATATCCTCAGTTTTCTTTCGAGAATATAAAAAATAAATTATACGCTTATTGTTAACCATAAAAAGATAATGAAAATGTATGTTAAAGTCCGACCAACATCAAAGTTTCCCATTACTACTTTTGTACGCTTAATTAATTTATCTGGTGTAAAGCTGATTATTATGTATATTTGGATTGTTATGAATATTTTATTGATTTATTTCGGTGCTTATCTCATAACAGTACGTTTGTAGAAATGTATTTCTCGTGCATTTTATTCATCACTACTAAAAGTAAATGATATCTAACCCATGTAACAAAACCAAACACTACACCCACCTAAAATTACACAGCCAGCAATGAATAAAGCCACCGCGTCATAATTCTTTTGACATTCGTTTGAATTTTCATCACATACACACTCGTGTTCGCGACAAAAGACACAATAATTTACAACCACCCCGAGGGGACACGACACGTGACGGATAAATCAAAATAAATTTTACGCGCCCCCCTTTCACTCACTCTCAAAATTTCAATTAAGGCGCGGGCGGCGACTACATAATGAAAACTAATATTTCGCGCGGGCGGTAGGCCGCGGGGAACATCTGTTCGGACTCGATGATGAGTTGGCGGGAACCCGGAGGAGGGGCTGGCTCGCTGAACTTTCCGAGTAAATCTGCGCGCGCGGCGATGACGGCGCGGATTAATGCGGAACGGCGCGAAATTAGGCGACCGATTAAGGGGGTGCGGGTGGGTGTTTATTAAGTCGTTCCGGAATGAGCTGTGTGTGGTGGATGAATGCGAAGAATGGAAAGGTTTGAGGGAATTGATATTCTTTGCAAGTTAAATGATACACGGTGAAATTTGGAAGTGAGTCGTTGAGGGGTTGTGGCCGGTGGAATTTTACGATTTGATTAAAATGCGCGCGTCAGATGTCAACGACGTTTCTTTGCTTTTATTACTGTTTATAAATGTTATTAACAGCGTGGAATTACTCGTAATTATGAAGTTGTACTTAATTATAAACAAATTTAATTTTAACTTAAATTTCGAAACGTTTTTTAAAACGTTAACAGATTTAGTTTAAGTTCGATAAAATTTATTTAAAGATTTAGTTATGCAGCGCGGCGGCTGACGTTTAATTATCGGCGATATTTTAATGTATAACGCATAAAAGATGAAAACCTGAAATATCACGGGTGACCTGTAAATTAATTAAAAACTGTGACCTCGTAAAGTATCTCAAAATAATGTAATATATATCAGTATAAATTTAAAACATTGTAAAAACGTTATTGCACTCGCAATTTATCAGCGACCATTCAAGAAAAACAGAAGAGAAAAAAAGTCAAATCACGGTAACGATCATCGGCCACATTTCAACGTAAATTAGCTGGATTATCCTTCACTCTCGCTAACGCTAAAGACTCACAATTTTCCTCATTAAAGAATACTCGCCGTGGTACTCAGCAAGTCGAAAACGCTCTCTCGAAAGCGGCAGCGGCGGAAAATTTTTATTTTCATAGGGATTAGGGGGGGGGGCGCAATAGCGAATGACTTAATCGCCCTTAAGTACGTCTAGCGACGGCGGTGGCAGTGGCGACTGACCGAGGAAGTGGTGAGAGCGTTTGCATTGGAAATGCTGAGCTTTACGTCTCGGATTACTCGCCTCGTGGCTATTAAAGGATATATCTCAGTTTTCGCACGGCCAGCGCACAAAGTTCCGGGGGATGCAGTTTGATGGCAAAGTGAAAGACGTTTGTTAATATTTAATAACGTTTGTTTGTTTTTACCTGAAATCGGTTATTTTATTACCGTTTTCCACTTTTCCGCAATTTCAAATCTTTAAATTGCTCTCGTTATACCTTTTTGTTTACTTTAGCGCTCTCTCTCTCCTTTTATTCAATAGTCTCTTCAGTGAAGTGTCTCTGCGCGCCGTTTCTATTGTATCTATTCTCTCTCTCCCTCTCTCCCGGGCTTTTTATTTGTTTGCCTTCTCCATTACCTATTTTTCTGTTAAGCTCCTTTCCGCTACCTGTTTCCCATCCTAATCCCTCTTTCTTCCCCTCGCGCTCACCTTGCTACTTTTCCTTTTCTTTGCTTTTAGAATTTTCGTCTCCTGTAAAACTTTCATTCCTCTCTTCATTTTTCTTTCCCCAGGCTCCGCACAGTTTTTCAGGAACAAAACAAAGCGCGAAACCTTCTCGTAAAATTATTTAACAACACAATGGCAATGCAGCCGCATACACAAAAAAACGCAGATCCCCTTCTAATTTTCCTTTGCCTACCAACTTTTTTCAAAGAACCCCCGCAACTTCTTCATCAAGCTTCTGCCAACTGAAAAAAAAAGCAGCCTCGCGTTACGCCGGCTGCGGGTTTTCATCAAAATCATCGGAATTTTTAATTAGCTCTCCCCACCTAATGGCAAAGAGAAAAACCTCGGCTTCTGCATTCACCGACATCCTACAAGTGCCACACGTCGCGTCGCATGAAAAAAAAAAAAATTCCCCCTGCACGTAAGTAATTACGGCGTCGCGCGACCAATGAGTCGCTCGCGTCGATCTGGAGATACACGCTCAAAGGCCTGCATGCATACTACACGCGTTCATTACGCGTCGTTGGAAGAGTTTCGCGCGCACGCGCGGGTAGTAAAAAGGACGCCGGGAGGGAAGAGAATTCGGTCAAAGGGAATTGTGAGGTCTCGCGCGCGACGCGACACGCGCACTCGATAATTTCGAGGCCTTTGACGTGGTGCCGCTGAATTTTGGCGGGTATTAGGGGGAAGGAGAGGAGGTGGAGGAGAAAGGGCGGGAGAGGGAAAAATGCGAATTCGGAGGCAGTGGGTCGTGGAACGCCGGGACACTTCTATGGCTGCGCGGCGGGTTTTTTTGTGGGTTCTGATGAAGGTTGAATCGTGCGGAGAGAGGGCTTGGGTTTTTTTTGAGCGGTGGGTTAGAATCATGCGGGTATGGAATGGAATCATTCATTTTCTAATTAGGATTTTTTCTATCACTTCTATTGATTCTATCGAATTTTTGAGTAAAGTGGTATTTAGGAAGTTGAAGAAAATGTAAAAGTTTGAGTATCGAACAAATTAGAAGAAAAATTTAATTCTGATAAACATTCACATACTTTCGAGATGAAAATAATAAAAAAGAAAAATATGAATAATATTTTACTGTGATATATACCCCGTAATATTTATTCTATATATTTTTTAAACATCCCAACCATGCACAGAAGTTTTAAATATTTTATTTTGATTTTCTGTAATTTTAAATTGTAAAAGTTTTTTTTTATATATTCAAACAACGAACAGCTAGCTAGTTTTTTTATTATTTCCACTATTTTCACTTCGAAAATTGTATGATTCTGGTGATAAAATGAAATAGAAAAAAAGAAAGTTTCTAAAACCGCAAAGATACAATTCAGTATCGCATGACTAAAACATAGGATTCACGACCGGAACACCGTATGAGTGTGCAATTCAGATGAATAATAGAAAAGACGAATGGAAGCACGTGATAATGGCTAGACGAGAGTTATGCGGTGCTTTATTCTATTCGATCCTATCCAATTTACGGGCGATTATCATAGTCATACATAATTTTGCCGATACTATCATTTCACAGTGTTCTCGGAATTGATTCATTTTTAATAAAAAGGTTATTTTTTTATGAAAAGCTTTAGTTAGAAAGTTAATTGGTTTTTCTAGTATGCCAATATTGATTTCAAATAGTTTTTATTCTATATTTTTCATATTTTTTCCCTTGTGAATATTTGGAAAAACGTATATGATTCCTCGTTCATTTCGATGTACAGGCCAAACAAATATTATTGAAAACGTATATTTTTCTTTGAAAACACTCAAAACACTCCACAGTTTGTATATAAAAGAAACGTATGTTCTACATTCACTATATTAAATAAAGCATAATAAAACAAGATATGCTAAACAAGTGCATCAAAATAGAGTACTTTCTTACACTGAAAAAATATTATCTGAGAACAGCCATATAAAGTACGGCTAAAGGAAAAGATCACTACATCGATTTATATTGCTGAGTTCCCAAACGGATGGGTCTCACAATCAGAGCCGTACGAAACGGCTGTTAACTTACGTATAATAATAACCTAATATTGATTAATTAAATCTACAATTAATCACAATATAATCGCCAATTAATAGATTTTAATTGAATTTGTGAACGATAGAAATACAAAATATTTATTAATTTCCAACTTAAAATGCAATATCTTTCGTTTAAAAGTTTAAATAACAGTAAGCGATATTGTAACATAAACTCTATTGTAAGAATGGGTTGTTTCAAAAATGTCTACGACTTTGACACCCATATGCTTGTATTAAGACGTGGCATACTGGTGCTACGATATCTTTTTTTCCGGTGTACACTATCCCTTACTATACTATATTCTCCTTATTCTTAACCTCAAACACTCAAAGCATCCAATCTAGTCGATCCGCTTCCATCAAATTGTCGCGCAATTCTTCTCTCGAAAACCTTTCCTCTACATGGATTTTTTTCGGTGATTTCTCAGCGCAAATGCCGGTTGGGAGACGAGGAAAAAAGGGACGCGCTGACGAACGAGAGGCACAAGCGACGACGGGGGCGGTGGCATTCCTCGTTGCTATTTGCTGAGCGTTTGAATGGGGATCCGGCAGAAGTGCCGGCGGTAAAAGCACTTGAACTTAATGCCAACAAGAAAAGCTCAAAACTAACGCGCGCGGGAGCGGCAGGCGAAAGGAGAGAGAGAGAGAGAGAGGGAGGATGACCAAACCGATGGGGCGAGGATAGCCTGGGTGTGTACTGGCTACGCTGGCACTTTTAAGCGGAAAATATGTAGTTGGTCGAGTAAAATTTCTGCTTTGGGTGTTGGTTTATTTTTTGGGGCAAAAAAAATGGCTTGAGCTTTGAGATGAAAAATTTTAAGCGGCTGCAGGGCATTAGCGCGTGGCGTGGAATAATTTCTTGGTTTTTTAAAGTATAAATTTGAGTGTTTGCTACGTACAACGTCAAATACTTTAATATTACTAATTGCGTTAATATATTTTTTTTCAATATTAAACCATAAAAAAATATTATTTAAGGAATAACAAAATTTTCTTATAATTTTATTTTACAAAAAAACCATTACGTTCCTATCTTGAATCACGCAATCATCTCTCCATTTTCTATTTTCTCCCTCTCCTCACTGAATATCGTCGTCGTTTTATCGTTCACCTCTCTTCTAGCTCGCTCTCTTTCACTCTATGCTCTCTCTCTCCCCTGCTTAAAGCTGAGAATCCCATTGGCAAAGAAGCTTGGGCGTTGCGCCTCACATTCGGAGCTAGCCGGTGCGGATCAGCGCATTACAATTCCACTCTCGCAAGCTTAAAGTTGGCCATGTGCGAGTTCTAAAAGGCGCTCGATTATCTTTCGGCAAAGCTCGAATTGATAATTGTAAGCCTAATCATTCCTTTGCCCTGCTGCTCTTATTAGCTGGTCTAATGTGCTTTTAGCGTATACATGTATAAGCTAAAAGCACATTACACCAGCATGGTTAGCAACAGCAATTACGGTACAATTGATAGCAATTGCGTGTTACCGCAATTCTAATTTTATATGTATGATAAAAAGGATAAATTAAATTGAAGAAAAGATTTAAATGAGAGAGTTAAATCTATTTTCAATTATTCTCGTTCGCAAAAACTTACACGCTTTATCTAACTACACCAAACTACCGGGACGAATTCGAATAGAGCAGTTGTCAATTATTATTTTTCGCATTCCATTTCTGGTGCGACAAAAAGTACCCGCTTCTGTTGGAAACACAAAACTGGCGTACTCCAATAAAATTAGGCACAATCTATACTGATATACCAGCCAAAATTGAAAAAAGAGACGAAGACGAAACTGCTACTAAAAAATATCGATCGTTGAGCGGCCATAAAGTGCCACCCGCGCGTATGTATAAATGTTTAGCGCGAAAGGTCGGAGAGGAGAAATAATTCGGGCCGTGATGCGAAATCAAATGGTCGCCGAATCTTTTTTTTATGGCCGCGTTGAAAAAGATATTTCGGCTTTTGGGGGAGAGGCGCTGCAAGAGAATAGCCAGAAGGGCGCACGTATTACGCCATTGTTTTCGAATTATTTTTCGGGTGGCGTAATGGAGAGCCGCGTGGATTGGAATACAAATCGTCGATTAAATTTATACTGATTGTTTTAGGTGTCGCGTAGTCCGCGCCGTTTCGGATGAGATATTCGGCTAGATTTCAGGCAGCTATTGATTTAAACTAGATAGCAATTGGCAATTAATCGTTGCGCGTCAGTAGCAGTTTCAGTGCCGCATGAAATAACGCAATATTTTTTATATCCTCGGGCGTTTGTAAAGTATTATAAATTTATTTCCCTCAGTCGCGTTAAATATTTACGGGAACAATTATTAAAGTATAAAAAAAATACATTTCCCCGCTTGTTGAGTAAACGGATTTTCTATATATATACACTCAAACAAATTATAATGCTTTAACGTAAAGCAAAACAATTAAACGGCATTCAACAGCTGCGCCGGTCTTTATTTCATCTCCCGCGAAAAACACTCTCGCAAACGGCGGAAATTCTATTAAAACGCGATACGCCCTTTCTATTAAACGTTGCGCGTGTGCCGCTCCGGCCTTCGCCGAAATAAAAGGAGTAATTTCTGTTAAGAGAAGTTTTAATATCTACGCTCGCGCGCGCGCGGTAGACTTTAACGAAATTCTCCGGACCGGGGACGGCGGGACGAGGGGAAAAAAAATTGTGTATCTCCGCTGTTAAAACGCTACGCCGAGAAGCGGCAAATAACGGAATATTAAAAACGAAAAGGTCCAAAGTCCGATCGGAATAAAAACGTGGCTCTTTCTGTCCAGACGGAGTTTTTTTTTGCGGCGCGCAGGAATATCGAATTCGATATATCGATGCGTGTGTGTATGTATGGGCGATAATTTGTTTTCCGCCTTTCCGCTTTAATTAACCACCGAGGGAGAAAAAGAGAGACGGCCAAATATGCGTGTGTGTGTTCGATATTACGCGGTCGACGTGTGTTTACGTGCGTCTGCGACATGGCCGCAGTGAACTATTAGATATAGGCTGAATATTTTTTGCTATTGAAGAGTGTTTGAAATATTTTTTTGGAGGATGCCCATGGATATGTAGTAAATAGAGGAACGTAGGGGGTCTATAAAACCAATGTTATTGTGTAGAGCTTGTTGGAATGTGAAATTAAAAAATTTTGATCTGGATAAATAAAGGGATAGTTGGAATGAATAAGGGTGAAGTTTGCT
Organism: Torymus auratus; assembly: GCA_900474315.1. Classification (NCBI taxonomy): domain Eukaryota; kingdom Metazoa; phylum Arthropoda; class Insecta; order Hymenoptera; family Torymidae; genus Torymus; species Torymus auratus. The sequence continues at coordinate 14,288 of UXGD01000705.1, forward strand.
AAAATAAGTAGAAAAATCGAGATTTCATGCGACATTTAGTATCAAAAATTGTAAGAAATCACTTTTTATAAATTTTCACATTTACACACAGGAAAATACATATGTAGATGCTTATATTTGCATGATTTATGTATGCATTTATTAGTTTTATACATTCCTTATTGATTCCTTATTGATATTTACCTAGCCCACCCATGGATATCCTCCAATTTACAAACTTATGGAAATATTTTTGATGTTTTTAGAGTGTAAATGCCGTTGAGTAATAAATTAAATGTTCTTTTATGAATTTTGTCCTGTAACTTTACAAAACAAGTGAATTTTCTGTCAAAAAGTATTCATTTCTATCCCCATCTCCGTGATTTTCTTAAGTACTTGAATTTAAAATGATCTCAAATTCTCTCATTAAACCATGAAAACTCATAAAGCGATCTGACAATCTATTTTCGAAAAAAAAAAAAAAATCCCGTCTCTTGAATTTACTTTCGCCAAGCGGGACTCTGCTGCACGGTATATCGAAAGGCGCATTTTCATCCAGAGCCCCGGTGAATCAAGCCCGATTTGACATGAAATGACCTACATATTCCTTATAGGTTTTTTCTCTCTCTTTTTCCGTCGATGCCCGATTGATATTAGCCGCGCGCTCGCGATAAAAAGCTTGAAAAACGCTTACTCCCTCGCTCTCTCGGCTCATCGATTGGCACGCGTACCCGAAGGTAGGAATACATAAAAAGTCAGATGCATGCCGGCCAGTCGGATAAATATCCTTTATCCGCTTTTCCCCTATCCGCGTGCTCCCACTGCGCGTCTTGAGTGGTGCTGCAGCTGGTCTTTTTTTGTTTATCTCGATGGACTTTCGCTATCGTTCTGATTACAGCCGATATGTATGGGTACTCGATCGTATGAATTTTCTTTCAAGCTGATGATTTTAGAAAAAAATATTTTTTTTTAGTTTAGTTGTTACGGATACATATTAATTAGAAATATTCAGGATTTTAGAAAATAGAATTCATATAAATTCATCATCATTGATTGTATACATATATTTACTCCGAATAATAATACAGTGAATAGTCATTACGTAACCTTTGAATGAGTTGTTCATTAATCGTCATTACAATTGCCGCAAGTTCCACTTTGTACGGAATATTATATTACTTTTGGTATTAATACTATGATTAAGCTATAACGTTACTGAAATTTTGTGATAATTTATTATAAGTTTATTCTATTATTTTATTCTATTTTTTTCCTTATAATCATAAATTCGTCTATTAACAGAAATTTTTTTACGTAACATATATGTAGCTGAATTCAAAAAATTAAAAGAATTACTTTAAAAAGAAGCTCAAAAGAGGGCTCTTAAAGTATAAGGCACCAGAAAACTTGCTGCAATTAATTCTTATTCAAAAACTCAAAATTAACCAATAATTAAACAACTCTAAATGCACACATAGCTTACAACTTCACAAGCGATAATCATAGCTCACCCATTACCATGCTAACCGCGCCTATCAACAAATCCATACAACAAAGGGCCTCGCCGAAGATTCAATTTTCCTCTCTTAATCACCGCCTATACGCGTGGGAATTCTCGCGTACGCGCGTGTGCATCAAAGTCGCGGATTCTCCCCCGCCCACCGGGCTAAAGAGATTTCCTCGGCGCGTGGACGCGGTTGACTAGTCAAAGCGCGTCTCTCTCTCTCACTCGGTCTGACTATGAATATGTTGGTGCGAGTTCGTGCTCATCCGTTATGGGCTGAGCAGGTTTGCGCCGCTGAGACGAATAAAAAATAGGATCGGATGATCTAGAGAGTTAAGTATTTTTCGGTGTGGTTGGGTTAGTTGATATTGGGTTTAAGTAGAAAGATGGAATAAAGTAGGGATAGCTTCGAGTTTTTTTTCGAAAGGTATGATTGTGTGTCTGTTTTTGTAAGTATGGACATATAGTGTGCTTGTATTTTTAGGAAGAGAATAGGTACTGTCGCATTTTTTTTATCAAATGAATTCACTATAAACTAGAAACTTTTATTCGAGAAATGTTTTTCTGATAGTTTCAAATACTGCAATGTTAAGTGATTGCTTAAAAAGAGCAAATATTTGAATAACGTCGAATATTTTCAACACTTCTTGTGTCAACTTGCAAGCTCAGTTTACTATGCAGATATAAAAGTTCATTTTTATGGCTTTAAAATACAGTCAATAAAGTTACTGAAAATAGATTTTTCAAATATTCTTGTCGGTTCATACTATGACACTGCCATCGTGGTACCATTATTCAGAAATTCTAGAATGTTACTCCATAAATTCTGTCGTCGCCACATTACTTCGCAGAATGATCTTATCCGACTTTCCACTTTTCTCAAAAAATCTCCATCTCCTTAACCTCACTATCAGCCCCTCCGGCCCATCATTATTTCGTTAATTAAACGACCTTTAACACCTCCGGTTCCCGCAATTAAACGATCTCTGCCTCCAACCCACTTCCAGACACCTTACCGCCGCCTAACGACACTCACCCCGCGCACTACTCTCCCTTCTAACTCCAACTCTCTCTCCTCCCTTCGCGCGAATTAATTAAATTTAGACTACTGCTCGCTCCCACGTATAAATTGCCCTCCGTGAATTTTTCCTCTTACCCTCTCTTCCGCTCGTACGTACATTTCGCCTCGTCGCACGCGATTCTCGTTCCGCTGTCTGAGGAGGTGGTGGCTGCTAATCTTGCAATTTCGAATCGAGACGAACGAGAGTAAGAGAGAAGGTTCATGCGTGAACGGCGCGGATTGGAGGAGTTTACGAGGAGAGAGCCGCAAGATCGAAGGGAATGGAAGACGGAGGGATGTCTGTGGTGCGTGGAAATACGGTTTTTAAGGAGATGAGTAGCGAGGGTCGGTATAAATTCGAATCCGTTAATGTTGTACGGAGCTTGAACCTGAATCGAGTTTCTTTTGGCAGGTGGTAATAGCTTTTTAGTAATCTGAAGAAAATTTCGTGAAGTTTATATGGGATTACGAATATGTGAATTTATATGTGTATCGTTAAGAATCGTATATAAAAAATCTTTTTTCTCTCAAATTAAATTAAAAACCATTAACCAAATAATCATAGTTCGTAGGCAAATGTCGAATCTGCTGTACCGTAATACCAGGATCTAATCGCTGCGCGTATATCCTCTCACAGACAAGATCCCGGCCGTTCGCTGAGGCTAGCTCGCCACTCTTTCGCGGCAATAAAATGTTAATACGCGTAAACTTGATATGTAGTTGCATGCGAGTTATGTATTCAAATTGCCACAAGCGTCGGAGCATTATCCTAATTACGGAGTAATCTGTGCATATATCACAGTCTGTTGGATTTCCTGGAGAGAGCGAGCGTTGTATTTGAAGTCGGAGAATTTCTCTGCGCGCGTTCACCCTCCGGAATTGCTATACTAATTCACGTATTTGTAGCTTTGGGAAAACGATTTCCAAAATTAGTGGCTTTGTGAGCGCATATGCGCATTAAATTACAAGCGCGCTTATTAAGATTATTAAATGTTACATGCCGTGTGCGCCGTGCAGCAGTTCCTATCTTCTGCTCGAGGATTCGACCTTTAATCTGTTGGTTATGTGCTCTGATGGAAATTATGAGATTTTTAGCGTGGTGAAGGATATGTTTGGCCGTAAATTGTGCAAATAGACGTAGAAAACCTTTAGATAAAATTAAGTATAGTTATTAATAATTTTCAAGTTCTTCTATACGATAATAATGCTGCTACGCCTCGATTAATTTTTTCTTATTATTTTTATTACTTGTCCATTTTTAATAAAAAATAAAAATAAAAAAATACATAATACATACATCAATTTCACGCCCAAGTCCCGCACAAATCCGACAGCAACTCGCTTTTTTTCATCCCGCCCCCCTTCTAACCGTCGACGCAATAACGGAACGTATAATTCCTCCGATCGACGCGTGAGATTTGCCTTTATTTACCGTCGCGTCGGCTGTCCATTCCGCGCGCGCGTTGTGCAGAAAAAGCGATACCTACACTACCGAGTGTGCGATTACTCGTGACGCGGATGAATGAAAAATGACTTTTTAAGCGCCTCGAGGGGACAGCGGCAAGGAGGAGGAAAAGAGTGGAAAAACACAGGACTCGAGGCTTGTGCAGTTGGTATAAGCGCCTCGAAATGACTCGACGTTTTCCTCTCTCTTCATCTCGGCTGTATTAAGAACGGTAAAATGGATTTTCCTACCACCGTGACTTTCTGTTTCGCCGGTACGACGACGAGTCCGCTGACGAGTGACATTGTTCGTGGAAAAGTGTCCTTTTGCTACGTTCGCGGGGGACGATGTTTTGCGGAAATTAGTAACTGCTTTGACGAACGAAATCTTTATGATATGCTAATGCAGTTTTGAGGCTTGTAGGGTATGAAGTTTGTGCTAAACCTGGGATAACTAATGCTGAGAGTATATTCCTCATCATTATATGGACAAACATTTTGTGACATATTTTTTCTTGTATGCAGCTACAACTGTTTGCTACAATCCTTTACTATAAATATTCGTTAAAAATTCATACACATTTCATAATTTTACCTAAAATAACACCTGACCCAACACCCACATCTAAAATTACATCCTTCCATCCGCTATCCAACCAACCGGAACTAACCCCGTAATCTCCCTTTCCTCGCGAGATAACGCTCGCCGCGCGAAATCCGTCGAATTACTTCTAATCGATTACGAAACGAAGCCCCATTAACCCATACCCAGTCCGCGCACAGCCGCGCGCAATAGTTTATATCAGCAGCGGTAATGGTACTCGCTCGCGCCGTGTAATCAGTTACGTTCGCGCGCAAATGAATTCAGCTTGGCTCCCTGCGGCAACTTCGCTCGTAATCGTCCGGGAATTATTCAAGCGCGCTTGCGCGTCGCCTTTTCGAGGCTGTGTGTTGTGCGTGCGCACAGGGTCGTATTTTTTTCCGCGAAGCAGCAACGAAAGTGTGTTTTCTTTTTTAGCGTCGCTGAAATTTTTAGGGACGCAAGAAGAGCTGCGGAGTTTCGCAGCTCGTGAATGCGAGAAAATTTGGCGCGGGAGCTTAGGGCGCGTCAATAGTGAATGCAGAGCTGCTAAACTTTTTTTTTTCTTCTTTTCGTGCTGGTTATTTTTTGCGGGAAATTCGGGCGACGGTCTTGTTGTAAGAACGTTTCATAATGTTCGTGTACCGCGTATTTAAACATTTGAAATTTTACCCTTTTCTTTTGGAAGAATATGTGAGATGGCATTTTTCACATTGAATTTTGAATTTATTTTTATACTATAAGAAAATCTTTGTAGATTTATCTTTTGCGAATGAAAAGTCTATTTTGAGGTTATGCGGAAGCCGCTTACTTTACGTAATCTATAGTTACAGCACATACACGTATTTCTTATATTAAAAAAAAAAATTATAAATGAATGTAGTTTACAGAAAAAGCACACCAGTCGCCTAAAAACGTATACTATCTTATAATTTGTCGCTATCTCACACACAACAAAACATTTCCCTAAACCATCTCCTCAAAAACCCAACAACTACGTACGCCTCCGTCCTCCATTCCGCAGGCCAGCATATACGACAGGGCGAATATTTGTCGACGACAAAATAATCGAAACGCACTAATTGCGCCGCACTTGCCACCGCCCCCAACCTCCCCGGTACACGTCGGGACACAAGTGAGAATTGATCGGCCCTGAACATCATCATCGGGCGGCTGCCGCGTGCTAGAGCTTCTCAATTATTCGGCACGGCGTGTATAGGTGCACGCGTATGTGTGTACACGCGTGTATCTCCACGTCGTGCTCTGCCGAGCGGACGTTTATGGTAACTCGGTACGATGAACGGCTTCAGGGCATAGTTGCTCTGTGTTGCTCTGAAGAAAGTTATGCGATATGATTATGACAGTGTAGTTGTAGTGAATAGGTTGCGTGGTTTTAACTACAAGCGAATTAAAAAGGAGGATGGATAAAACGTTATTGTAATAAGCCAAAATATATCTTCTCGTGAGCTTGCCATTTCTATTTGCCCAAATCGGGGATGGGCTGTATCATGACAAACAATTCTCGATAGGAAATTTTATCGAAAGACCCACAAGAGGCAAAGGCAAAACAATGAAAAAAAAAGAAGATAATCATCATATTAATTCTGGTTTTTCATTGTTTGGCCTCTTGTGGGTCTTTCTACGAAATTTACTATCGAAAATTGTCAGTCATAATACAGCCATCCTCGATTTACGAAAATAGACGTGACAAGGTCATGAGAGGATATTTCGCCTCGTCTGTCGTCTGTTCATAATATAAAAATAAAACGTTATACTACGAGCGTCTAAACCTTATAAAAATAATTTTAATAAGTACAAATACGTCAATGTGAGATGGCTTTATAGATGTCAAGAAATGATAATTCTGCAAGAATAAGTAAATTACAAACCTCATTCTCAAAGTGGAAAATATGAAAAGTTAATGATGGTATTAGTTTTGTAATTACTTGTTTATTTCATAAATCAATATAATTTGGGAGTCTCAAAAACTATATTATCTCATGGGATTGACTAACTTTTCATATCGTTCATCTCTCTGTTGATGTTCCCAACAGTTGGGGCGTAATGCCAGGAATGAATTTAACCAACCCCACTTTTGGTGATCGATAAAAAAGCGATAAAGAAATGCCAGGGAACGCGCGTTGTTGATTCGATGTTTTCATATCGACTTCGCGCTTGTCAGGGCAATTTTTCGACTTTTTTTTTTATCCATCTCTATTTTACATTTGATTTCCAGCTGAAATGACGTCAAAATCAGAAACACTCTTTTGCACGGCCGGAATACTCGTAAAAATGCGCTTCCAAATTAGAAGTGCCTTTGCATTGCTGAAGTAGTCGTAAAAGAGCCTTTTCAAAAACCGTAAAATCTTGGACTAAGTGGGACTCTGTTAGGAGAAAAAAAGTTTTTTAAAAATCCGGAATGCGCTCAAGTGGGTTAAGTAGTAGCAATAAAAAAGACTCTTGCTATTTTAAATCGTACAAATCTCGTCACTATCTCGTAAAGTGTCAGCGCATAATGTATATATACAGTTTGTTACTGTCAGAAATATGCTACGGACGGAAAGTAAATCGAAAGAGGATGATATACTCGACAAATTATTTCCGATTAAAGCTGATTTATCAAAACAGAATAGAAGGTAGTCATGATTTACAATAACTTCTCTGATCATTAGTATACATTTTTCTTCCACGATCAGTCATTAAATCATGCCAACAAATTCATTTCCATCAACAGCACTCAAATCTCTTCCACCCAGCAAATCATTTCTCTCTTCCCACCGAGATTCTCACGCCTACAACGCACACATAATCCATCCCCGAATCATCTAAACGCAGCCTGCCTCCTATCTTTATGAAATACAACACAGACACACACACATACACACAGAGAATGAGAGAGAGAGCCTGGCGGCCGATGCAATTGGGTCAAGTCAATCAATGTATCTCTCCACTCATTTCCCATTACTCCGCTCTTCCCTCACTCTCTCTCTTTTTCCGCCGCTACTCCTCCTCCCTCTCTCTCTCTCTCTCTCTCTCTCTCTCTTTCTCTCTCTCTCTCTAGGCATGTAAATTTCGCGTGTGCGCACAATGCGCCGGCGGAGAAGAGAGAGAGAGAGAGAGAGAGAGAGAGAGAGAGAGAGAGAGAGAGAGAGAGGGAAAATGAGCGACGAGGGGCATTTCGAAGTTTCAAGTGCACGCGAGGCACGTCAAGCTCAACTTGAAATTGAGTTGTCATCTACTTGGCGAAAGTTATAGTGGCTTTATAATGCGCCAGAGCAAGCTAGCGAGCGAGCGAGCTATCGTAATGAGAAAGCCATTAAGTGAGCGAGCGATGCGAGAGAGGAGTGCGCGTTGGTGGGTGGGATGCGCGTGAAAAATAACGCGCGGTACGAGAGTGGACGGTGTATGCGACACCTGGCCGAGGGTGGAACGACATATGTTTTTTTTTTTTTTTTTTTTTTGCGGGTATAACGTCGTGCTTTGAAGTACTATCATTTGACGGATGAATTATGTTCCCTCGCGAGTTCTTTATGAACAAATCTGGTGGTACTATGTCGTGGTGTGGCGTGTGTATTATAAATTCAAAGGGGATGTTTTAATTTGGGAAAATGGGTTGTTTTGAAACGTATGGATATTTTTTAGGTTAGCTCCATGAAATAACAATAATCTATTTTTTAATGAAATTGCGTTATACAATTTCAGAAACTTGCAATATTTCGTACAATAGAGAAATATTGATATAGAAAAGTTCAGGTATATACTTTTGAATTCGCATAGAATTGTTACAAAAATCATACCACATAGCTTTACAAAATATCTACGCAAATTTACATTTCAACGGAAAATTCCAAACAAAAGAATTAAAAATAAAATTTTAATCAAATACAATAGAATTTGAAATGAAGCTAAATTCAACCGAACAGTATAGGACTGATTCTATTGGAACGAACCATTCATCAAAGTCCAGCAGTCAAACCCAACGCATAATAATACTTTTCATTCCCTAAATAAAATCATCCTCTACCCCTATCCCTTCTTTTCTTCCTCACGCCTCCCAACACCTACACATTTCACCTCAAAAACAGCAACTCGCGAGAGACACTATCCCACGCGCCCGAGGCCATTAATAGCGCTCTGTGCACTAAACTACGCGCGCGTAATCGAATTAAATCCAACGCGGGGCGCATTAGCTAAGCCTATCGCGCGCGAGCGCGTAGGGATTACACGAGGCTCGGGGAAATGAAGTAGAAGAGCGCGAGAGAGCCGACTCTTCCCGACCGAGCCTTTTCAATCGATACGTTTTTGTCTCGCCGCTGCGAGCGAGCGAACGATCGTAATTTATATGCGCAGAAATTTCGGCGGGCGCAAGCGTGTGAAAGGGTTCGGCCGAAATTTATTAGCGTTTATCGTAAAAATCGGACGGATTTATTGGCTTTTCTAGGCTGATGAATGGGGGGCCGAGGGGTGAGGTAGGGCCAATGGGGATGGGTGAAGGGGATGAATGGGAGTGAGGGGGATTGAATTCAATTAAATTATGGAATTTTGAAAGGGTTGAGCTGCTTGGTGTATTTATTAGTTGGGCGAAGATTCTGCTTTGGGTTGGGGATAAAGTTTTTGTTGCTAAGAAATTATGTATTCAATGATATATATATATATCATTTCGATACAACATATTCCTCTGTATGAAAAGGTTATTAGAAATTATATTTCCTTGAAGTCTCTAAAATATTTCTAGTGAGTTCCATAAGGAGAAAACTTAAATGAGCATCTCGCAAGTATGTTACTCTCATTCATCTCTGTTAATGATACTAACATACCCTTCTATTCTACAGTAATTTATAGTTCTATAAAAACGCGTATAACCAAGTACACTTCAGAAAAAGATACAATTATTTCGTCCGCGAAGATAAAACATATTTAAACCTCCGTAAAACAACTGCGTCCGATTATTTCTCATGTATTTTCCTCGTCTGACGCGCGTACATAATAAACTCCGGTCACTTACTTAGGACTTTTTAATTAAAAATTCCGCTTTGCTGCCAAAACACACCGAAAGCGTATCCCAACTCAGCTCACACACGCGGGGCTCATCCCATTCGCCGATGTCGCGAATTGTCATTAAATATGCCCAAACAACGCTTTGTGTTCCGCGTTTAATTGCGATTCTAACGAGCGCTCATACGTGAATTTCTTTCAGACGCGCGAGCGCCCACCGCAATTATGCAGTAACGAGTTATTTCGCGTTCCGCGGTCTCATTGTAGAGCGCTCCGGCTGGTAATGCTATTGTTGGATCCTCTTTCTGCGTACATATCATTTTTCGAATGCATCGTAATAAGTGAAGAATTCCATTTTTCCCAGAAAAGGCTCGGTGAAAAATGCAAAATTTACGTTTAATTAAAACGCTCCTTCTAGGTAACAGCAAGACCCTCCGCGCAGCGCAGGGGGTGGCTATTATTAAAAAGCCGCTGCCTGTATATACACGTGTATGCGTCCCGGTAAATTGCTTTTCCCATAATGGTGTTATTTCGTAGCGCGTGCGTTACGTGCGTCGAAAAAGGACTATTTGCGAGAAACTAGATTAGCTTCTTCTTCCGAGCGATTCAGCGCTACATATGCGCGGGCCTCATTCAAAGTTGTCGGGTATAATTTCTCTTTGAGCGTGAAATGTAATATTTTTTCCCATCTACCAGCGCCAAAGCAAACCCGAGTTTATCATCGATTTTACGTTTCTCTGTCTCTCCTGGTTCGAGCAATGACGAAGTGTGAGAGAGAAACATAGGAAGGTAGGATGGAGAATTACCATCCGAGAACGGATTGAGTTTTATTTTTTTCCTCCGTTCACCTCTTCCTTATCAACCGCCGCGAGTTTCTCCGTGTACATATATGCGCGTAGGCCTTTTCGAGCGAGAGAGATGGGAAGGCGATATTTCAACGAGCGCGAATTTCGGGGCTCGATTGTGAAAACTATTTGTTACCGGCCACTGCTATTGACAAATGGCACTTAATCGATTTCCCTGTCACGGGCAGAGTGCATTTTTTTCACTCCCTCTCGCGCCCCTCTCTCTTCTCTCTCTCTTGCTTTCTTCTCAGCACTGGGAAGTCCGAAATCCGAGTTTTGTTACGGGAGGCGATTACACGAGCGGATTATTCGTTAATGAATTATTTTGCCTTCCATTCCCACCCTCTAAGGTCAAGTTTTGTTACGTTTTTTTCGCATACACGTGAACTCCATTCTGGTGAGGATTTATGATACAGCAGGGGATTGATGCACGCAAGTTACATTTGACGATTTCTTTCTCGCGCTAATGAAAGGTAAATGTTTGGGAATTGGCACGTGTGTTGCGTAATCAATTACGGGGAGGGGGAGAGGCAAGGCTGTAATGGTCCTTTTCCGTATGGTTATACGTATGATTAATTTGACCGGCTTGATTTCCTGCTTCTGGAAATAATTTGAGCATACTTTTTTTTGAAGAATGACTTCTAGTATGTTTATTTATTAAATTCTTATATTGTATAGTAATAAATGTTCACAATTTCTGTCGTCAAGTTATGTATACATGGGTGAATTTCCAATTGATTAGACTGGAGTGACCTAAAATTACCTGACATCATTATTTTAATACAATAATATTATTCTAATAAAATTTTGAATACAATATATTTTTCTCGACTTTACATCGAATTTTCATTTTTAAATAACATTAATGATGATGTATAATGTTTTTAAGAATTGAAAAAACATCGAATAAGTGATAGAAATGAGAACTAAGAAATTACAGATATTTAACAAGATAAGAGTAACAACGTCCTTCTTATTATTGTTAATAACACCCCTAACAAACATGACTAAAACTACACTAAATCCTTATTCTGACCATGCTTCAATGGCAACGAACCTCCACCTTGATATCACTACCCATCTCACCTCATTCTCTGCCTTCCTTACCTCACTCACCCTCTCTCTAAGCCTACCTTACATCTCACGACACACATCGAACTGAATTCCCGCCTAATCTCTGTTGCAGAAGGCCGAGTGCTCGAGCTTCACTCGCCGGACGGCGTGCATGAGTGCTGGCTCCGGGCGGCCGACAGCGCTGAGGCGAACGTCTGGTTCAACGCGCTTCACTCTGCCCTTGCGGCCCTCACCCTCAAGGCCCTCAGGCTCGCCTCGGTACTGCCCGATCCACCACACCTGCAGCACATAGGCTGGCTCGCCAGGCGGCACTGCATACAAGTAAGTCTGACTTTGTATTGGGATTGTCGGGGTGATATGGCATGAAAAGATTTGGGTTTGGATTATGGTATCATCGTACCGCATGGTACTATTATTTTTTCTACGACGAGATTTCTAGGCTCTGTAGTTTATTAAGAGATGAAATTTCGTCATGTCGACATTGAATGAAACATTAACATAAGTATGTTCAGTATAAAATATTGCAACCTGTTTTTGTTCTATACGATCGTGAGTTCTTTCGATTTTATGGACTAATGCGATCAGATCTACACTTTATAATCCGAATCACCTGTGCTTTGATGTCAAGACACTTGTAGATGATCAGTCACGTCCACATATCAGCTTGATAGAGAACTGGTTAGAACTAGAGACCTTATGATTACTAGTCCGACAGTTACAACTGATACACGATTATTCCATTTAACTAGCAAAGAAATATATAAATTGAGAAAAACAGTTGAAACATTAATATTATTGATGAACATAAGTAGCCTTTAAATGGCTAATAGTATATCAATTGCAAAGTTTGAAATAAACTAATAATCCTGTTTTATGGTTCATAGACTGAATATTATTAATTTCTAATGTTTACTGGAACAATAACTACTACGAAGATTAACATCAAATGCACGATTATCAGTAATTGAATACGACCAGATTATTATCTAATTATTGACTTGACTGAATATTAATGTATTTAGTGACAGGTTGATCGCGATGCAAGATAACGCCATTACGAAAATTATTTAATCGCTCCGCATGTTTGTGGATACCTTATTTGCAAAGCAGAATAGAGTTAATTCCAATTATTGATATTCGAATTGTCGGTTACTCGATTATTTTATTGTCTTCTATTAATTATTGTCTAGACCAAAAAAAAAATGTGCAAATAATACATCATCGCTAATTAATATCAAACTCTTTAATAAAAGCAAACGAGAAACTTCCTCTTTACAATTCGTTCAAATTATCTACTGGTACAATGGTATTACCCTTCGTATAAAAATTACTTTGGTCTCTATTCGAGAATTAAATTTCATCCCTTTGTCGTTTAATTTTCATCTCTGAACGCCTCCGTTACGCTAACGAAGATCAAAGCGTATATTCAACGATATCGCAAATAGTGAAGCGGCATCTTCTCGGGTGTTAATTAAGTCAGGCTCAGTTTAATCAGTCAGTAATAGCTTGCTTAAGATCCTCTTTATGAGAGTATCGAGAATTTCGAAAACGTTACAATATAATACTTTTTTATCGTTTAATAATCCAATAGAAGTTACATTACCAATAATTTACTCTTCTCGCAAAGAATTGCGTTTATAATCTTCACTATTCTTATCAGTACACTACCAAATCATTTCTTCACCTACATCATACCATCTTTTACTTATCTTTATAATAAATATCATTTCGATCCACACCATACCACCGTATCATGACTTTCATGACACCTGTATCTCCGAAAGACGTCCAACGCTTTACCTCAGACAACCCGTGTATCCAGCACCTGGCATTATCATACATCCTCATCCTCATACGTCGGCTTATTTGCCAGCTCGTCACACCACGAGCACCGGCGACCTCTCGGCTCAGTAGTCACGGTCTCGCTCACGCCAGACACAAGCGACTGCCACACTATTCCCCCATATCGTCGCAAAATTCCGGCCGTCCGACTCAACTTCCCTCGGATTCTCTCGTACATATACATACGTATTCGGCGAAGACGACGTTTCCCTCGCTCGAAACCCTCGTCCACCGTCATATCCGGGCATCACCTAATTACGCCCTCCCGTTCAAATACGGGCGCGAGTGGGCGCGAGCGCAGCTTTGGGGTATTTAAGCGAGACCCGCGGGACAGTTCGTTGTGGATACACATCCACACACATACACATGGTTATACACGTATATGCATGTGCGTATGCACGTACACGTAGGCCGTGCAATCAGTTGCGCTAATGCCAATCAATTATGTGCCCGCGCGGCTGGCCCTCCTCCCCGCGTCGCACCTCTCCCAGCCTCCTTTATCAATACGCGCGCACTGTCTCTCGGAACGCGCGCTCTCTCTCTCACTCTCTGGTCTGTGCGGCTACGGCGAGTAATGGTTATCGATTTCTTGCCCCCGTGCGATGTTCTCTGCCCACCGCGTGTGCTAGTGTGACGCTGGAGGAGGGTAGGGAGGATGGGGAGGAAGTATCGCGGCTGACGGGATACGGGCTTTTACTACTGAAGAGTGCAAGCAGGGAGAAGTCGAAGTTGAGGTCCGAAGTTTGGTAGAGAAAAATATTGGTTCTGGGTGTAGCTTCGAACGAAGTTTATAGAGGGAATTTCGTAACGGTTTCGAGGGAATTTGACGTTTTATTTATTTTTTGGATTAGATAAACGGCGGATGTTTTGAGAGTTGTTGTGTCTTTGAAATTGTTCGTAAATATGAATGTTAGTTTGTATAGACTGTTTTAATATATATATATAGTCCTTTTATTGGCTGATCTGTGAGATGCTATTTGAAATACTTGAAATTTTGAATATCCATAGTGAATGGATATTTTTTGTCGTTCTTAAATTTAACCGGATTTAGCTATTTAATACATAAAGAAAATGATAATAACTATGTCCCTTCGGGCTTCACTTGTACAGTTCTCACTAGAACCACTCTGATCAATTCTAGCTAAAACTAGAAACTCTAACTTGATATTTCATTCGTTATAACTTTCGAAATCCCTATTACGGGCTTTTTGGGCTTTTGTCATTACTGTATTAGAACTTTCGAAATAATTATGCTAACCGAACAATAATGATAATTAAATGAAATAGTCCGTACAAAACGATTATAAGCCATCAAAGGGTACATCAAAGCGCTTAACAGATTGTTTGATAGCCTATTCCACATGTTAAATATTAACCTATGCTATACTAGCGTACCGCGCCAAATTCTATAATTACACCAGATATTACGCAATAATCTTGCAAATCCATGCTGAGCTTCCTGTACTGCACACCGCGTCAATGTTTAACACGGGACTCGTACTCACTACAATAATCTGAAATATCTTTAATCAATCACAGAACATCAGACATTGTTTACTCAGCGTGTTGCCGAGGCATGTCGGACGTGTTAATCACACCGGCACACCAGGGGGTCAGGAGGGGGAAGAGCGTGCGTCTCCCCCTTAAGCAGCCATCCAATAACTGCAGTGGGATCATGATAGTTAATAGCGCGTTCTCAGTTACAAATCAAGCCCGATTACATTGTCATTATTTTCCTAATTCTCAAGTACACATGGAATCGATTGAATACAGCGAATTCGATATACACTTGGGGGATTGGGTTACATGGTATTCCCACTTTCTCGAATTACCAGGGTCATCGATTCGTGGCGTGATGTTTCGACAACTGTTATTTGATCAGTGGTGACTTTCAGTTGGGTTTAAAAGTAACCTACATTCATTGCTAATTTATATTGTAAATTGTAGGTATTGAATGATTTAAAACATATCAGTGCAAAGAGCCGTACTGGAAACTATAAACACGTGGTCATCTCGTAAGTTGGTTCTACATTGGCACTTTTTTTTTCTTCTACCCTGCTCTCTTCATCCCTTAGGAGCAGGCCATAAAACTTTGGGTCAAAAGCCCTAAAGCTGTCTTACAGCGCGAACACATCGTTCAAGTTTAGCTTATACCTACTTTATAAATATTATTGAAAATTCTTTGTGACATTCCTACTTTTTATATTAAATTGTATTAATAAACTGCCCTTACGTAAATCCACAAGATTACCAGTTAAGCCGTCACAAAAGCAAACCGAACAGCATGAATAACTATAGCGTCCCCATCAAGGGTGTACGTACTGAAAGTAGCAAATGAAAAATTTCCTCGAGCCAGTGGCGCGCCGACGACGATGACGACGACGACGGTGGCGCGATGATGGAAGTGCACTCGTAAACGCGGCCAAGGAAACTCCATCCGTTACGGGGGTCCGCGCAATCGTTCCGCACAATTAGGCGGCGGCGGTGGCTGCTCGGGGCTCGGCTGATTTGCTCCGGCGCGGCAGCTGCTGCTGCGTAATATTGGCCAAAGAGTGTGTGCGCAGTATCGCGGCTGTGTGTATCGCTGATGTATAGGACCGTGGTTAAGTGTAGGGAGGGGTGAGTAATTTTCGGAAGTGGAGAGTGGGATAAGTGGATGTGTTAATTTGAAAAATCGCTCGACCGGCAGGTTGGTCCAGGTTAAATTGTCTTTCGTCTATTGGGGTTCAATATTTATAGGTTGTAATTTCGGGTGTTTCCGGTTTCGGTGGCGAATTATGGCTTGAATTCGTAATCTTTATTTATTACGGTTATACGACGTTATTTGAGGTAAGGGACTTTTTGAATGAAACAAATGATTTTTGTCACGTGTGGAATTCTAAAGTGAAGACCATTTGCTCTTGCATTAAGTGTTCAATTGTAACACTTTCTTTGCAAAAAAAAATATCAATGTATTCGTCAAATTAACAATGTGTAGTTCTAATAATCACTTTCATTAATTTGGAAGTTTTATGCATACCTACTTTTTATTTATGAAATATAATTAATGCATGCATTAATTCTAGAAAAAATATATGAATCTTCATCGACAATCAAAAGTACTAATGTATGCAAGCCAAATCGATTCGGAAATGTAATTCCTCTGTAATACCGACTCATAAATCCAGCAGTCGACTACTTTTCGGCGCTGCACATCCGAACTCTCGCAGAACAAATACCACACGCCTTCGTGCAAATACAGAAAAATTCGATAAAACTAGTCGTCTACCGCTGGATGAAATTCCAACCCCTCTTCCGAAAACCGAGTTAATTGCCGAAAGTCGATTGCGTTTTTCGCGTTGGCCCGCTCTCTCTCTCTTTTCCCTCTCACAGACGCATACAGAGAAAACTTTTCTGCGCTGATAAAGATAAAAAAAGAGAGAAAACTCGACGGCGCCACAGTAAAATGCAAATTTCGCGCCTTTTTTCACCGCTCGCGTCGATGGAAATTAACGAGCGAGGGTTGAGGGGGCGAGCGAACCGCGAACGAAAATCCCGCGTTTATTACGAAAGAGAAAGCGGATTAGAAACGGTTCTGAATCGGATTACCTGCGGGAGGGGGAGAACGAAAGAGAGCAAGAGAAAGGTAGATGTAGCGGTAGCTCCAGGGATTGTGCGAAAGGCGATGTGTTTCCGACGGGGTCTTCTTCTAAATCACGCCAACTAATTTGACCTAATCCTTACGGTCTATGTAGTTATATAATCATTTACTAGTGAATAATGGGTTGGCACATTAGGTCGATGATACTGAATAAGGCTGTAGCTGTTTGGCTTTACATACGGCTGTTTCCAAAATTTTCAATGAATGTGAAAGGTATAGCAACGCACCATTTCCAGTACTTTCATACAAGATTGGTAACAAAGTCAAGTAGAGTATATGTTATTAATATACATAGCACATCGAATATAGTAAAACGAGGGAAATTAAGTTTATTTATTAAAACAGTATTTGATTTTAAGCAAATATAACATCAACTGCTGCCTATTTTTGTTACCGTATATAATAAAATAGAACGAACGTTGTTTCAATAGTAATCAAATAAATAAAATTCTCCACGAGTTATATTCTAAAACCTCTTTTTATTCAAATAAAACGTTGTTTCAATATAACAATTTTTTTTTTGTAAAACCCTATTTAAAAAACAGTATAATTCACATTCACCTATTTCTCCCTCCATTTTGCACCCCTCATTCATCCCCATATTTATTTTTCCTACCCCAAAGTAATCTTTCGAGCATATACACCACCCCCGCAGAACGGACGTTTCAATAAAACCGCAAAAAAATCGAACCTAATTCGACGATTTCCATTCATGCACCCACCCTCCGCTACTTGCCTCCCGCCCAGTAAACTCATCCGCCGCATCGCGTCTGCCGCTCCCATCTTCGAAACTACTCAATCCCTCCTCTGCGTTCGATCTGCGCGCCGCTCGTCTCGAAGAATAGGCCTTTCCAGCATCGAACATCTCATGAATAAACTCTCTCCTAGATACAAACATCCCATTTGTTCGTCGCCCACATGAAACCGCCGCGCGCCTATAAACCACTGACCCTCGCCGCATACATTTTTCCTCGGGTGGGTGGCCTCGTTAAGCGGGGATTCGCTGCGTATTAGCGTCGTCCCCGAAATTTTCACGCAAATGGCCTGAGCGCGGTAGACCGCTGAATTACACTAGAAGGGGGCGAGAAAGGAGAGGAGCTTTTTGTCCGCGCGCCTTCTCCTCGGGGCATTTTTGAGTGGGTCGGTTGTAAGAGGATCGAAGCGGGGAGGGAAGAAGAGACGTGAAATATTCGTAATGGGCGAGGGACGGATATGCAGCAGTATCGGTAGAACAGCGTTGTGAATTATGAGCGGTATCGGAAATGTATTGCGATGGAGGGTAGGAGGTTGGGATGGTCTGTAAAGATTTTTTCTTATTAAGAAGGGTTTTTCTGGTGAATAAGACATGTTGCTAGGGGGACTTGATGGCTTTACAGTGAAAAATTCGGGCTTTGATGTAGGATTGAAGATGAAGACCGAACGGTTTATTTTAACTAAAGTCACAAAATAGAATTCTTACCAAGAAATTTACAATTATATCGTCTTCAATTAATCTGTGTAAGTAATAATTATTTCCACTTTTGTAAATAATTTCCAAAATTATTTTCTTTATAACAAAAAATTTGGCGTGTACTTTTTATAGCTACTCAAAAGTAAAGCAAATTTTTCTTTTGCAGATTTAATTGACGCTCTTTTATTGTCATATAAACTAAAGAGAAAATGATTATTGGTCATCTTTACGCAACATTTCATTCTGTTCGACAATATCATATAAATATAACATATACCTATCGATTTTCACGAATCTCTATAGATGTAAAGACGTTTTTGTAGGCCAATTCTTTATATCGACTTTTACCTCCATAGAGCGAACATTCTCACCTAATTTACTACAGAACGTCATACAGCAATTTCACCTACAGCGCAACACCGTTTAACCCTGCTCTGGCCTCCGCGTTATTCTCTGCAATTACGCGCACCATAAAAGAGCGCCTCCTCCTCTTTTCCTTCCGTTCTCCGCATCTCTCTCTCTCTCTCTCTCTCTCTCTTTCTCTCTCTCTCTCTCCCACACACACATTATATAAAAAACTCCAAGACCGACGACGAAGAAATAAAACGGAAACACGATAAAGCAGAGAGCAAAAAAGCGCCTCACCAAAAAAAAATATCGAAGCTGAAGAAAAACGTTCACTCTTATGCATAATAACGAGAGAGAGAGAGAGAGAGAGAGAGAGAGAGAGAGAGAGAGAGAGAGCGAACGCAAGAGCGCGAAGCTCGTCAAGTCGAGCCAGCGCAAAAGCGCTCGCGCAGTCGAAAAGCCCGGAAGTAGAATTACCGGAGAATTACGGAGAATCGAGTGAGAGAGAGAGAGGGAACTTTTTGAGAGAGCGAGTAAGAGAGACAGAGAGAGAGGGAGCGCGAGATTCGAAGGCTGGCAGCAGCCGCGCGGAACGAGGGCAAACAGCAAAGATTCCCCCGGATTTAAAGCAGCTCGCTCGCGTGAGCGTGAGCGCGCGATTCACGTGTCAACACGAAGCGCCGCTGCCTTTCGCGCCGCTCGCTTTGAACGTTTTCCTTTTCATCCGCTCGTTCGCTTTTCTTTGCTTCGGCGGCGGCGGCGTTACTGAAATCAGCGAAGTTTCGACGAATAAATACCTAACGAGCGAGCGCTCGGGCCAAAGTTTGCATTCGGGGTGGCTCAAGGAGTCGCTGCAGCGAAAGAGAAAGAGAGAGAGCGGGGAGCGAGAGAGAAAATTTCATTTCTGGGAGAAGGGAGGCGGCGAAAGAGGTTTTTCGGGGGGTGAGGGAGAGGAAGAGAAACAATGAGGTATTGAGGATTTTAGGCTGTCTTGTGGTGGTCTGAATGATGTCGTGATTGTTGTTCAAGGCTTTAAGAGGCGATGGAATAAATCGTGCTATATTTTCTGTAAAAGTATCCTGCAAGCTCTTTAGAGTGAAATGAGTAACATCAAAGATTCTTCGTTATATCAGCAACATTATCACGCGTATAAAGCATTGATCTAACTCTCAAGAATAAAATTGAATCGCGAATATGAAAATAAAGTTTTCAAGAAATAACTATTTCACCAATACTAACTAAGTAAACATTATCGAATTACAAAAGAGAAACAGGAAACATCCCTTTTCGTCCTTAGGATCCAACGTCACGAAAGCACATCTGTACACCAGAACCATTACCTGCTAATCACATTTCCCCGCTCCTCATCAATCATCGACCAAAGGAAAAAACCTCGTGTGCCACCGTTCGAACATCCTCCGACTAGGAAGAAAAAGTCACGCTTTCTCTCACCACCCACACATTACCTTTACCTGGGACCTTCGATACCTCACCACCCAGAAACGCGCGCACACTTTGGTCCAGGAGCTCACGTTCGCGGAAAACCTCGTTATCCATTTGCATCGCGGCGCCATTACGCTGCGTGGTAGTTGCTCATGCGGCGCATAAAGGCTCTAATGGAAAATACATTAGGAGGTATCGCGCGTGCGCCTCTCCGCCTTTCTACTTCACCGACGATGCTGCTGCTGCTTTTTCTCGGTGTGTATACGACGTGTCGCTCGCTCGTAAAGATGCGCGAGTAGTTGCGTGAGAGTTGCGGGTAGAGAGAGGGGAGAGAGAGAGAGAGAGAGAGAGAGAGAGAGGGAGAGAGAGATCGAAGGCTTATTAGGAAGCCTCCGCGGAAAGTTGCGTCGATGATGGAACACGTTTGGCGCGTGCGCGCGAGAAGGTTTCGTGTGCGTGGCAAAGGAAAGTTTTTGCGAGATGGGAAAGTTGGTGCCAGAGGTGGGTTTTTGATATGGAGGGTAATGACTTCGAGGGATTTAATGGAGTAGTGTAAGCGATGGAGAATTGAGGATCATGGTTGAGTCTTTGTAAGCTTGGTTAAATTGTAAGCTAATAGCTTTGATCAAATATTTTTACTTAAAATAGAATTTGCATAAATAACAATGAATTACATTACGGTTCGTACATTATCACTAAACTAAGATATAATCATCTTGTACTAATTCTTATTCCAAGTATAATTTGCTTATTTATTCAGAAGTGTGTGTAAACTTTCAAACTCCTCAAAAACACAAACAATTAAGTTTTATTTCTCTGCTCTGTTTGTCAATTATAACTGGAAAATAGGTCTCATCAATGTTGGTGTATGCAGAGGAATTCAAACACACAGCAAAGTCAAATGAAACTCAGCTAGCTCCAACTTCGTGGCCTCTTAGACTGGATTTTCGCTTGACTTTACAGAATTGACATTCTATCCTCAAAGTTTTTACCTGAGTATATACTACGCGGAATTCTCTCGCTCTCTCTCTCTCTCTCTCTCTCTCTCTCTCTCTCTCTCTCTGTTTGTGACGTCCTGACAAGAAACTCATTGAAAAGAAATACCGGAATATCTGGGCCATTAGAAGTTGATCGTGTTTTTTTTTCTAGATTGACAGTACAACTTCTCAGTTGGAAAGAGTCCGCAGTAAAACCGAGTCACGGGAATTGGGTCACCCCTTTATGTCTTACACGGCGATTAACACCGTCCGACATTGTCGTCGAACTCTCTCTCTCTCTCTCGCTTCCTCTCTCTTGCTTCCTACAGCATAGTCGCTATCTCCAATTCTCCCCACAGTTTAAGGCACCATCATCTCGGGTACAAGCACAGAACAGCCGAAAGATCCAAACTATTCCCGTTCTACCCTAGGTCCGCTTTTTGCTTGGACGCATTCAATAGCCCTGACAGTGGCGCTGAGCCACTCGAAGCGTTAAACCCAACAGCGAGAGCGCGCGCAAAATCACCGGAATAGTTTACCCGCTCGGCGAAAACCTTCATTCCACTAGGTGAGAGGGAGTGAGAGAGAAAGAGCAATATTCTCGCTTACGTCGCGTTATTCTCTCTCCCTGCGTCCGTCCGCCATTACTGTAATTGAATGCCTCTGGGATCAAATATCAGGCGCATAATGCAGAGGCGTGCAAAAGAGAAGAGAGAGGGAGATGCGACCACCCACATATATACACACACACGTCGGACCTGCAAGCGCAAAACCCGGAAGTCGAGGGAAGCACATTAATCATGCGCTATCGGACACGGACCTCTCTCTCTCTCTCTCTCTCTCTCTCTTGCTCTCTGTTCCATCGCGTGTGAAATTGAATGGAGAAGCGGAAGGAGTTTTAGGCGCGCTAGCACTGGACACCACACCACCGACGCCATTTTCATTTCATTAGTCAGCGTCGACGCGCGCATTCTTCACTTTCCGGGAGGAAGGCCGCTTGCGCGTGCCATTCACGTGCCTAGTCGAACGTGCGACGCACGGAACTTTGCGTATTCGCGCTTGGATGTGTGTCTCCCCCTACGGGTTGGTAAGAATTCGTCGCGTGATGGATTTATCGGTGTCGTCGGGAGTGGGGTAGGAGGAAAAGGGTCGTGCAGCGATTTCGCTGTCTCTTTCTCTCTTCCCTTGCGCTCGTCTCGCTGTAAATTGGATGGGTAATTTGATGGACCAGTTGTGGTAATATTCGGATGATGGATTATGCTGCTTCGGTAACTCGATTTAATATCACTTAGACAATGTAGATCGATAATTAGCGATGGAGGGATAATTAGGGGGTAGTAAATTCGGTTGATGTAAAGTACCAATCATTTACGGAATAATGTTCATCAAGTCTCCGAGTGTCGATGGCAAAGTGTCAAAGGTAAAATTTATGAAATGTGGATGGCTTTGTAAAAGGCTTTTATAACATTTTTTAACCTTGATGAAGAATATATGAAGTAATTACGATCTCGGTGATTCATTAGCAAGAATTGCTTGATAACAAGTGAACATTCAACATAACGAACGAGAATCAAAAATTGTTGAAGAACAAGAGCAAACATGGAAAATTCGTATATTTCACGTAATTTGGAACATCCTCTTCATTAAAAAATGTTTACCTTACGTGTAACCAGTCACCCCTTTTAGACATCCCGACTTTTTCCGAATCTCCCTAATGGAAGCGCATTACCGCACCTAATCCCTAATTGATAAAATCCAGCCTCACAATCGAGAGCCTGCCACAAAAAGCCCCAATCGCCAATCCATGGAATTCGATAGGATCCACGAGGTTGTCTATAAATTATCCCTCCCCAAAAGAGAGCCTTCCACTTCGCCGTTAAAAGAGAAAAAAAAGGGAACGAAGGAAAGCGTACGCGCACATCGACCGGCACTCCAATATCCCGGACGAAAATCCGCACTCTCAGCGACCGTATCATCACTCCTCTCTCTCTCTCTCTCTCTCTCTCTCTCTTAGCCACTAGTGTGGAAAGAGGAGCGAATAAAAAGGGACGAAGATAGAAGGATAGGGCGCGGGCTTGGCCGGCCATCGCTCAAAATCAGCGCTCGGTTACTTACCATTAATTAGCGAGAAAGCGGTGCTGATGTGCCGCCACTTGCAGACGCTTATCAAACATCGAGAGGGCTGGCGAGATGGGCTCGATTATAACCTCCTCCCGTATTACCCTCGTGCTTAGTACACTTAATACCCCATACGTAGACACATACCCCCCACACATAGCTATGTCTCTCTTTCGAGTCGAGGCCTTCGGGATAGTGCATCAGCAATGCTAAGCAAACTGCGGCTTCGCGATCTCTCTCTCTCTCTTCCCTCTCACTCCCGCCGTGTGTCTTCCGGAGAGTGTGTTTACGCGGGCCAAGCATCGATGCGGTTCGCTCCTGCTCGCTCCCTAGCTGAGAGTGCACATCGCGTATACGCGCGAGAGCTCTAGACGGCTAAGAGGATGAGGCTGGCTCTCTCTCTCGCCTCGGACCACCCCGGCGAAGTAAGTTTCTGGACAGAGCGCGAGAGCCCGCCAAGGTGCTTCGAATGTTTAGGAGAATTTCTCCAGGAGTAGTAGTAGGAGTAGTTGGCCGTTGATCAATCGCCTGGTGTCGATGCAAAGGCCCTGGGTAATTAATTTTAATGAACGCGCCCGCGCCCCTGGAATACATCGGACGCGATTTCGCGTGAGTGTGTGTACAGAGTTGGTGGAGGAGGAGGCGGAGGTGGGCGAATGGATGGCGAGAGATCTTAGATAAGTTCCGCGGCCGGTGCATTTAATTACGGGCCGAGCGTTTGATTACACCCTATGTAGTTCGCGTGATTTTGGAACTACGAGTGGAGCTGGTACGAACGCTCGAGTGAATCGATATGCCTCAATTCATGTCGCGAAAAGCAGGCTTGAAATAGAGCTTGTGGTGGCATAGCTGAGATTGTTCTTTGCTTAGTGTTTTTTGGCTTGAATTTTCTATGACAATAACAGGCTACTTGTTCAGCTGTAATTTGATTCATTATTGTTAAATTTTCCATGTCATCAGCTTGGTTAGAGACAGTGTCAACTCAAAGTCTGTTTTGAAAAAATTCCAATTTCAAGACCGTTTTGAAAAGGTATTAACACGAAATCTGTTTCATAAAGGTACCAGATTGGACTTTCGAAAAAGTACTAACTTACAAGTCGATGTTTTTCTTATACAACTTTAAACAGTCAATAACAATAAGAAAAAAAAATGTTTCCGTTATGTGTTGCATTTTTTTATGAGACTCCTCACTCAAACATTTTGTACGTTTTTAGTAACTCCGATAATAAAAGTTCAATTTTTACATCTGCAAGTTCAGTTAAAAACATCTAGCTGTTATGAAATAACTTCCTTGTCTGCCGACCAGTGAATTCAAGAAAACATAGGTTCTTGTCTATTACTAAATAACTAATTCAATGAATTGTGCCCTAACACATTATCAAAATCAATACTTTTACATCTGTTCTTTACATACGAGCTGTGAACTCTTAATCCTTGAACCCATATTAGGGCGGCAAGACACCTTTTCGACCTGAAACTGCTACAAATGAGTAATAATTTTTGGATATATAAAATACTAATGTACCTGCTGCGTCCATCTTTTAAAGTAAATAGCCTTCCTAAAACATATTTTAAATCTTGAATTCACAAAAGTTGTTTGAACGAACTCTATTCCTAGAACTACATCCAACACATTTCCTATATCCTATCTTCCTTTAAGTTTCTAAAATTCCAAATCAACCACGCACCAGGAAAAAACATCTATCCAACGCCCTCATTTCGAGCACATCCATCCATCCATCCATTCATCCCCACCAGGGAATCTCCACACGTAAAATCCAAGATCCTAATTACTCGGGATCTTTGATTAAAGCCTCTCGCGCGCATATCTTCGGGGTTGGCTGCTGCTGCTCTCGCGGGGGGATGAGCAATGTACACCGGAAGCGCCCCGACTCCTCCAAACGATGTTTAGGCAAACTGGAAAGGTGTGTTTGCTCCTCCCTCCACCTCCTCCTCATCTCGGTAGGCAAGGGAGAAATCGGAGAGAGCTCGAATCTCTCTCGCACGCGCATGGCGGGCTTGTAGTCCTGTCTCGTGGAAACGTCCGCCGCTACTCAGAAATATCCTATGGCAAGAAGCAGTGAGAGAGAGAGAACGAGAGAGATGGCTGTTGGCCTAGTCAACTGCTGCTCGTGAAATCTCGTTTGAATTGGAGGAGATCTTGTCGGTTGACAGGACGACGTAAACAGAGAGCTTAGTCGGGGGAGGAGAAGAAGAGAGACAGTAAGAGAGAGAGAGAGAGAGAAATGCCGAAAGATCTACTAAGTAGCTTATTTCAGGAGGATTGCGTAGGTTGGCAAGGAGAACCGTAGATTTTTTGGAGAGATAATTTAATTAATTGTTTACTAGCTAGAAAGTGGTATTTATGAGTGTTATGAATAAAGAATTAGGTTGTAGAAAGAAAAATTAAGAAGGATTGGAGGGCAAGTTTTGTGCAATTGTTGGAATCAAATTCAGATCTCTTGTGTATTGGGTGTACTCCTCTTTACTTTAAAGGTATTTTATCTTACGATTTCCTTGAACTTTAACACTGCATTCTATAATTATTTATAACATGATAATGTTGAATGTTAAAAAACTTTCCTGGTCTATCTATTGGACTTTACAAAATATCCATTGTGTTTTTGATTAATTATTGAAAATACTATTACGGTTTGGAATCAAATGTATAATTTAAAAATAAAAATGTCTTTGAACGTTATATAAAATGCAAGTGCTGCCATACCGCAGCTAATCAATAACTGACCCCACTACAACTACCCTCCATCGGGTTAGTATTTCACAATACTATTCATAATTACACTATTCGTATAATCTTCTAAAACGATAACGCGATACCACCTAGTACCCCTTTCGCAACAGCCCATTAAAACAATAAAATCCACATCAATTTCCCACCGCAGCCAGCCCCCGGCCACTTCATAACAATTCCCCAGCAATCCAACAATCTCGCGATCACACCCTCAATCTTTCTCAACCACTCTCCTTCTCCGCCGCGTGCCGTTTGTCAGGAAGCTCGGAGCCAAACAAAGCTCGCTCGCTTGCTCGTTGTTCAGAAGAAAGGCAAAAAGAGCGCAACAACGGCAGCTCTTCCACCTGCCACCTCTGGCGAACTTCTCTCCCGGGGCATTTTGCAGGCTCAATTAAAGGGCCGGCCCCGCGTCGTGCCACATTGTTCCGAGCTGGCGCGATCCGCACGCGATTTCGCGGTTACGGAAGTACGTGGACATGACGTGGTCGGGTAATGGCGTTTCCATTTCTCGCGCTCGAGCCTGGCTCTCTTGAGAGGCGCACGCGAGAGGGTTATGTGGAACGAGGGCTACGGGAAAGTTTGGCGCTGGGTTATAAGATGAAGATTTTAGGGAGGGGAACGTGGTGGTGCGCATGGGTTGGTAAAAAAAGTTTTGTTGATAGAGGATATTTGGAATGGTAAAATAAACATTAGTGAAAATCTGTATCTAGAGGATTTTAATTAAATTTATAAGTGAAATTTTCAGAAATATTATTTTTTGGTTAATTTTATCATAAAAAAGGTTTATGAAACGTAAACAATTCATTTTACAATCTTTCAAAATTTTTTGGACGGTTAAAGTTAAAATTATGTATTTGTTATAAATGAAAATAAATTGTCAGTGTTCTCACCTAATAAGTTTGTATATAGCTACAATTTCTCAAAAATTGGAAAAAAATCCTATATCATTTCTGATAAATTACGGGTTCAAACTCTTTATGGAAAATTGAGCTATTAAAGAAAATTACTAAAATAATTGGGGGATATATGGAACAACGATAAAATTTGTATGTATAAAAATAGAAGTTATATCGTTCTTTTACAAATCCGCCTCAATTGTAGGTCGAAGAATTATGCCAATTATTATATTACAAACAAACGACTTTCAACAATAATTTCTCAAACACAAAACTTTTTCTCATAATTTGATAAATACATTTGAACTCGTAAGAACTTTACCAATAATGGCAGAGGACTATTTAATACAGGATTTCATTTCTCGTTTTACGTTTAAATATATACTCAGCGCAAATAATATTCGAGTGAGGAAATATATTGATTGAAGTTTGGCCCGCTGCGCTATATAATTAGTCCTTTTTCCGTCGAAATTAACCCAGAACTGAATAAGCGAGTAGTCACGAGCAAGTTTATGAACAGGCATAAACTTTCTAATAAAACTAGTAGATGCCGGATAAGCTTCGGTCTGATGTTTTATACGTATACTAAAGTCCTAATTTCCTGAACTTTAATTATGTTTCTCGCGATAATAAGCGTAAGCACTTCAAAATATTTCTCGCCTCTACCATAACATCTACTGTTTGATAAAAAATTTCTATTTAGCCAATAAATTAATTTTTTTTTATAGCCTAAAAATACTCTTGACTACACAGAGAGTAAAACAAATTTTGGCACCGAAATTTCGCGTTTGCTAAATACACCGGAAAAGTTCAGTTGAAAAAGGTCTCCGTGAGAAGCAGCCGGCGTATATCGAAAGCTGACCTAGATTCTATTCGCAATTGAAATGAATCGTAAAAAATATTCCTATTTACAAAACACACTTCACACGCTGAAAAAAGTCGTAATATATTAAACGTCCCAAATAAACAGAAACTCAAATGTCAACCTCTTTTTCTTTCAATAAAAAAACAAATTCTACGATTAAAGGGAAAAGTTTTTCTCGAATTTGCTCAGAGCGCTACTTAAACAAGCGCAAAAACTTCTTATAAACCATTTCCGAATGCATTTCTCGCATCCTGAAAAAGGCTCTCTCATTTAGTTTCTCCTCTGCAGCAGCAACGCGAGCGCGCCCTCCTCACCCATTTTCCACGTATTATGCTAATTCAAAGTCGAGCCGACTTTTCTCCCGCGCGCCTTTTGAATATTCAGCTTTCAAAATTCAACAATGCCCCCCCTGTGAGCGAGCGCGCGAGAAAAGTTATCGCTTTTCCGATGTTAGCTTTCGACTGCAGTATACCTCGCACTCCAAACTCTCCTCATTTTTACGAATAAACAGTTCGCCGAAAATCGCGCGTACCGTGTTCATTGCTCTCTCTCTCTCTCTCTTTATTTATCGCCGCAGTAAAAAGGGTCGGTGTAGGGCTCCTAAGGTTTTACAGTGCGCGTAAATACCGGTTGTCCTTTTTAGCGAAACAGGAGGGGAGGAAAGTCAACACGCGAAATTTCCTTCTGCCGAGACACGAAGGCCGGGTTTATTTCCTTCGCTCTAACGAAGATGAAAAGGGCCGAGGCGCGGCTACGCGCGCGCTGCGAATGATGTAAGGTTTATTTTTCAGACGAGGCTGAGTAATTACACCTCGAAGAAGTCTGAAGTGAAATCGCGAAAAGCGAGCTTCGCTCTTCCTTATTTCGTTTGCTAAAGATTCGTTCTTCGTCAGGAAACGTTTTCTTTTTCTTCCTTTTTTCCCGCTGAAAAAATTTAATTTACTTAAAATTAAGGCTATTGTGCAAGTTCTCACCGTTGATTTCTATTATGCTGGTCATTAACGTATTTTTAATGATTATTGTTCATTTTTGATAAGTTGTATTTTAATTTGACCCTAAATACATTTGTGTGCGTTGAATTAGAATTAATGTGAGAGCTATTTTTACAAAGCGATATGGGAGAATCATTACTACAATTTATAATTTTTTATCACATTCTTATATGTAATGGTAAAAATAAACATTTGCTGCTTACTGAGATAAGGAAAATCACATGCCATTTTTTACTGTACATTTAATAACTTTCTTTATTATAGTTCTGCAAAAGTCGCAGTTTTTATTATTCCGTAAAACGCAAAATTTCTCAACCAATTACACAGAATAAACTCGGTGACTTTTAAAGAGTCACATTATTCAAAACGTCATAACTTTTTCAAAGCTTTTGTACTGAAAAATTCAGAAAGGAGAAGTTTTAAAATTTTTTCTTAGTTGTTTTGCGTGCTGTTGCAAACATCAGCTTGATGATAAATGCCCTGTTCGCAAAGTCTCTGGGAAGAAAGTAGCTTTCCAAAGGACGTTTTTAAAATTAATTTTTCTTGCATATTTTGACACTTTTATTCCCTTCTGTTAAGTCCAACGATGACATTTCAAATTTGAAATAAAAAAAACAAAATAAAAAAGCAAACAAATTTATTGTTGTTTTATCAAATAAATACAATCATTTTCAATAACTAAGACCCTTTTTATTCGGAAAATAAAAAAAAAAACATTCACACCTCGGGATTATTTCTTCTATTAAAATACAAAATCCAACAAAAGTATTAATAAAATGCACAGATACAGCATTCGTCCAGTTTTCGATTTCCAGCATTTATTCAAATCCTTCACAACCACGACATTTAAAAAACTGTCGGCAAACAATTCCGCCCACCTGCTTCATATCGCAGAAAGTCCAGTTTACGCGGTAGAGAGCGAACGCGTGAGAGAGAGAGAGAGGGAGGGAAAGAGAACCCATCAACATCGCCATCACCTCGCGCGCGAGACACTCGAGCGACTCGCCGCTGCGATCAAAGAGCCGCCGGGCGCCGCGAAGAGAGAGAGAGATAACGAGAAAGCGCGCATACAACTTCGCGTAGGTATATATAACGGCGCGCGGGCGCTCGCACACGCCCGTCAAAACTTGACGGTTCAATTAAGCGGCCGCGTGCGCGCAAAGACCGCAAACTGTGAAAGCCGTTCTTGCGTGCCTGTCGAAAATATTGTAACAGTTTGGTCTTTCTCGCCGCTCGTGTGGTTCTTTTTTTTTTGTCTTTTTTGGGGAGCCGACGGTGTGTATGCATTTTTTCGGTACAGGAATTTCGTGCGGTGGAGCTTGAGTTTGTATGCATATGCGCGAGGAATTTAATGGACCTTTTCGAAGCGACGCGCGCGCGCTGCAGTTTTTTGACTGGTACGTATATAGATATTCGCGGAATGTTGGTTATTAGGTGGATTAGGCGGGTTTTTCCGATTTCGTTTGGTATTGACATTCTGTTGCGATGTTTGGTTTCTCGTAAATTTCGTGGCGCTGCGCTATTTATTGAGCACACTCGTTATTTATTTTCTGGAATATTAATGATACCGAATTTTTTACGTTATATTATTGCAATGCCTAAAAATTAACAGTTAATTGAATCGTCGTAAAAATTGATATTTGTTTCTGTTAGTAAAGTAATTTGGGGAATCAATGTAACTGATGTTACCATTCTTTTACGCAAAAAAATGGCACCTAAAATAAGAGCCTTGATATATTTGGATTTTATTTGAAAGTTTCTATTCTAGATACGTTGTTTTATACCTGGACTTTTATCTAAGCCAAAAGTTAACTAAAACTTCATAGATTAATATAGTGCATTGATCAACTAGGGAGGAAAGTTGACTTTTTCTAGCGAGGATGATGATTGAGCACGAGTGATACACGACTGCTCAAAATCATCATCCGATTCTGAAAAGATCAATTGCTTCCTTGTTACATATAGTATTTTTTTTTAAAGTACAGGAATGGGACCATTTTTTGCATGAAAAGTGAATGGGAGATCAGGTGTATATCGAGTTATCATAGCGGGAGGAATAAGTACTTTTTCTCCGATTGTAGCGAAAGGAAAAATTCGATTTTCGATTCACTTTTCTACGCAGAAAAAGAGCCTTTTTCATGCATGTTTTGAAAAAAAAAATGAATTTTTATTAGAATACTGTTAAGAAAATATTACTTTAAAAATATATTTATTTGATTCCATTCAGAAACAAGTATTTTTTTATATTAAAGAATGACTTGGTAGTATATATTCTTAAAAATTTAAGTAGTAAGTACAAAAACCACTATACCTCGTTATTATTAGATGGCTTTTTTGAATAGACATTTCCACAATTAAAACAAAAGCATAAGAAATTATTTATAAATTTTCATAAAGATTAAACATTAATAAATAATACTTTTTCCACTTTCATACCTGGATAATAAAAAAATTAATCCAATCCTTTTTCCCTTTCTGTTACAGAACGGCCGAGCGAGCAGTGAGAGCAGCGAAGACGGCGCGGCGAGTAGCGCGAGCACGTCTCGCGGCGCGGGTAGTGGCTACGGGTCAGGTTGCGCGGGCGGCTGGCGCAGCGTCTTCGGCGCCGTGTCCGGCAGGGAGCTCAGGCTCTACGAGTGCGCGCCTTGGAGCCCTGAGGCCTGGGCCATGCCCAGCATCACGTGTCCCCTAATTGCTACGAGGTTAGTGTTTTAATCGTTTTTGGTATCGATTGGTTTCACCCCTGATAAACACATATGCGACTTTAGATATATACTTAGCATGGATGAACGGAAAACATTTTTTTTGTGAAAATTACAAAAAGTTTTGTAGAAATTACTATTCTTACTATTTTTTAAAGCGGTGAGAGACTGAAAATCTAAAAAATCACTATAGACTTATAGGTCAAATTTTCAAAATATATAGGTAAAACCATGCTGTTTATAAAATTTCATATAAATTAGTTTGGCCATTTTTCGATTTTCAGTCTGTTCCCACTTTCCGAATATATAGTACCCATAGTATTATTTTCAAAAACTCTTCGTATATACATGGATGCGGTATGAGAGAACCTTAGAGTGTGTTAAAGTTTAAAGATGAAATTAAATAAGAGATTAGAGAATTGCCATGGTGAACTTATGAAGTTGTTTTGGAATTAAGCGAGGACACAATGAAAACTTTGTTGTAATAGTAGTTTAGGTTGATTGTTAGCTCGTATTGTGATAGTAATATGACTTTTACTCAATATGTCTCGTTATTCTAAAGATACCCTCAGAAAATTTTCAATTTCAAGTGCTTATAACTACAATCCCATAAAAAGTTCCTTTTTACCAAACGTTGCAATATTCTGTGCTTTCTCATCTGAAAATAATGTTTTGCTCAAATATTCAAAAGTAGACAGCGTTACTGAGAAATTATTAAATTTTTGCTGCATTATTACTCTTGTATATTCTCTCATGTTAAAAATTGGTACGCTTTAATCGTGAATTTAAGTACAAATTTAAATTCACAAATATCTGAAATCCTGCCATTTCAATTATCTTCTACCCAGCTCTAAATAATTCAATAGTGTCTAATTATCTTGACTATCTTACCGAAATTGAATTCAAGAATACACAAATAATTGATTCCCTTTCAGCAAAAAGTAAAATGCACCATTTTTTATTCCCACTAATGTAGAAAATTTTCTGTGACTATCTTCAATTTCCAAATATCATCTGAAACACCTAATAAACGACGACTTCAACATCACAAACATGTTGCTAATTGCCCTCTACTCCCTTTTCTCCAAAATTCCTCATTACACAACCCAAAAAACTTTCTGCCTCACCCTCGTCCCCGACATCTCCATCTCCCGGAATCATCAATCACGCCGCTAAATCGCACCTCTTCCTCTCTCTCACACATTCTGCGATCGACTCTCGTCTCATCTTCCGCGTGTCGTTAACCTCGAGAGCGAGAGCCTTATTTGCGCGTCGCGTGCGCAAACACGTGCGCGCTAGCCGCGTATACATATACAGCGGTAGCGAAGGATCGCGTCGGCCGATAATAATTAACGCTTGGCCGGGGCCGAGGCCTCGTAAAAGTTAAGCACCGTGACCGGGCGAGATACCACCACCCCTGGCCTGCCCGTCGCTTTGAAGTCTCGGTAATGTGTGGTGTTGGTTGCTGCGTGTGTGGAACGTACTATGTGTGTATGTAGGGTAGATGGTTTTATAGACTTTTAATAATTGCTCAGGTTTGGTTTCTTTTTTCATGGGTTGTTATAAGAGGAGAGAGGCTTTGGTGGATATGTCTGTAATAGTTTGTTTATATTCGGGGGCTGTAATATTTAATTTACTGCGATAATATCGCGTAGATATGGTTCTGGCATAAGTTCAAAGTTAGAATTGATAACGTCAGTACATTAATTTACTCCCGGCATAAATTATCTGCTGTTATAGTCGAAGTTTAGAATAATTTATATTATTATCTAAAACCTCTAGCACTTTAAAGCGTCAAATTAAATTCGCAAGCTTGTGTAAATAATCTTCGTTCCCTACAATTTTCCATACACTTTTAATTAACAAACGCGAATCTTGATAAAAATTTCGCAATTTGTCTCCCGCAGCGCTCGCGCAAACTCCAATCTACAAGCACAAACACTCGGTTCTAATTATTTTCCCATCGCCTCGCGACACCTTCCTCTCCCTCAATCTCTCCCCTCGATAATAATTTTTCAATCCTTAATTAGCCGCGCGCGTCGAGCGATAAAAGTCACCAATCCCCGAGCCATCCGTCCGCCTATCAAAAAAAAAACTCCGCTAATTAATGAACCCAAACATTAATTACGAAAAGAAAACTCTCTCCCCATCGTACAAAAAACGGGTGCACACTCGAAAGACGTCGTCGGGGACGCGTGTCGCGGAAAAAGACTAACATCCGCGCGCTCGGCGCATCGAGATTAACGTCGGCAGGGGGGTGAGGCGGGGGGTTATAGCACAGAGGCTCTTTCCGCTGCGAGTGGCGCGATTCGCCGGTTAATTAATAGCGAGTGATTAATCGCCCCAGCTATACCCTCGTCAAACAAACCGCTTCGAGCTTGTACGTGATCTGCAAATACGAGCGCACCGGCCGTAGGAGAGAGAGAACGAACGTATAATGCGCGCGAGCTCGCGAGCTGCAGTAGAGGCGTATATTATATATATACATATATATATAATGCGCAGTCACGTCTCGCGAGCCGAGCAGCCGAGCCCCGGCAATCACGCGCGGCGGCCACTGCTGCTGCGATTTCGAGCTACGATGTATGTGTTGTATGTGTATAATAGGTGTGGCTGATGGTTCGTCCGTCCGTCTGTCTGTCTGGCCGGGATGCGTTAGCGGGGGGAGATGATGTGTCTCGCGCCCGCGAGCCGCTGTCTTTTGTGTTGGTAAGTGCGAGGGGGGCGGAGAGGGCAACGTGTGGGTGTGGTCGTAGTGGAAGTAATGAGGTTATTGTATTTTTGAGAGTTTGATTGTGTTGGTATGAGGCGCTTATAAGTGTCTCGTGATTAAACATTGCTTTTTAAAAGAATTTTAGGGGTTATTATAGTTTTGTGGAAGTTAAAGCTATGTTCTGACTGTTACGAACAAAGATATTTGATGTTAAAATTTTTTTTTTAATTTTGAATACCTGTTCCCCAGATAATATTTTGTTTATTGACTTAAAATGTTAACCACTTATTACACGCATTGAAGATGGTCATGAAATAATTAGTGTATTTACGTTGCTAAATAGTAGATTATACACCTAGGGAGTAAAGTAGGATATGTACGCCCGCGAGAGATTCACAGCAACTCGCGGACGTTCATAGCCCTCATTGCTCCCGAGGGTAATATACAATTTTTTCGGATGCCCGGCGGAAAGT
>UXGD01000706.1:0-48946 GCA_900474315.1 Torymus auratus
TTTATTAACTCAATAAACTTCGGTAGTTGATGACTCCTATATCCCCTCGGGCCGGCTTACTTAGGTACGTGAGGTAACAGGACGGGGGTGCGCCGCCTAGCGGTGGCGTGTGAACTAGACTCTGGCCGGCGGTATATATGGCGGGAAAAATCAAATTTGGCATTTATTTATACTTGTACCGAAATTTTATTGATTTTATATTATATTAAACCCAATGTATTTGTAACTTAAAAATTTCTCAAATTTAAGAATATTTTAGTCTGCGTGCCTTCCTCTTCTATGTGGATCTCGCTTGCCCCAACTATTTAGGTTTAAGGGGGTTATCGTGATTTTAAAATGGGTTCAATATTTAATTTTTATGTCATTATTTATTTAAATATAGTAATGTAAGTATACACACGGATACTAAAGGCAAATACTTTTTAAACTGAAAAAACTATTGTGACGAAAAATTGTTAATCGAACACGTAGATATCGTTCAATAAGTAAATACGCTACTTTCGCTATATGCCAAATTTTTATTTTTCATTCTATTTAATGTTTACATTTTCAAGAATTTACAAGAGCAAGACAATAATTACCGAAATATTGTATTGGTTTGCTCTCGTGCAGCCCTAAATTTAGTAGTGGTGTCGTAATTTTAATTTTTTATTAAAGTGTAACCTGTCTTTACCACGTCTAATTAACACCAATTTACGCGGGATTAAATGAGACGATGTTACCAACCAAACGCGCAAACCGTTTGCTCTATTTAAGAGCCCGCTGAATAAAAGATGTCGGGGGAGAGGAAGAGTCAGAGTAGAAACTGAGAGAAATAACGCGCGCAAACTTTTTATCTCTTCAAGCCCGATATTCTCGGCTCGCGAATTCGATTTGAACGAGGTGACAAGGATATTTTCGACGATTCCGTTCCACTTTTTCGCGACGCGACGAACAGCCCCTGGCAATCTTGCAGCAATCATTGATTATTACTATCCTCCAAGCGAGCAGCATCGTCATCAGCTGCGTGCACTCTAAATATAAGAAACTCATTTTTTAAATCTCCACCGCCGCCTTCCAGCAATATATATCTACGTACACATTTCTCCCCCTTGTAACGCGATTTTTCGCAACGCGAATATATAACCACCCGCCATCAATCCTGACGCTCGCGGGTGGGAAAATAAAGTGCGGTACAGCCGAATGAAATTTCAATCAGTTCTCCCACTCAAGCTCTTTCCATTCATCCTCCTCTTTCTCGTATATAATATTTTCAGAGCTTCGGCGGTCGATAATTTACGCTCGCGAGCGCAAAAGAGTCCAGCACACCCTCTCTGAATAAGTGCAAATTAACGAAATAAAAATTGGATAGGAAACACACGGCGACGGTCACCTCTCCTCTATATATCTATACAGATATATACGCCTCGTACAACCGAATATACGAGCGAAAAAGAGACGCGAGGGAGGAAGAGAGAGTCGGGGCGTATAACGATCGTGCGATTACCCTTGCGGCAGACTGCTCTGTGTGTATGTATGTGTGCGCGCGTTCGCGTTTCGACTCTCGTTTCTCTCTCTCTCTCTCTCTATCTCTCCCTCGCTTCGTCCTTCTGTTCTCGCTCGGGACCGCGGGGCACGACCGCTATTTGCATAAGCAATGCATTTTGATTCGTAGCCCCACATTGTGCGAGCTCTCGCGCGCGCCAACGAGAGGCAACGGGAATGACATAAATAATGCATGACATAATGATCGGCAATGGGATTTCGCGGGGATATGGATGTGGCGCGAGACGATCTCTCCCTCTCTCGTGTATTCTCTCTCACTCACCCTCTGTCTCTGTTTCTCTTTCGCGAAAGGTGTACGTACACGTGTACGCGCTCGCGTCGGGGATTTAGTCGGCGCGCTCGTTTCGATGACGCGCGCGCCGCTGCGATTATTCGCCCGCCAACGCCGCGCTGCTATACCCTATTTGCGGATACCGCGCGCCAACGATTTTCGCCCCGGCAATTTCAGTACGGGAGTGAGAGAGGCATTATGCATGCGAGGGTGATATTTCGTCGCCGGTATGGTGGTTCGTTTGCATTCTTTTTTTCTTTTCATCGCCGCAGTTTTTCCGCGGTTTCCACTCTTTTCCCGGATTTTTGAACGGATTTTTGGCTTTTGGGGCGTGCACGTGTGGTTCCGACGTGGTCGATTGAAAAAAAAGAGAAGAACGCAGGGATTTTCGAGGTGTAATCGTGAATGTATTGAAAAAATATTGGTTTATCGCAGAATCGTGCTTTACAAAAAGAAGATCACGGTATTCTGATATCGATATCATTTTCATTCAATCAATAAGTATAAGCTTATAATACCGGCATTATATGTTATATCTCATTCAATAGTCAAATCAACCATTTTGATATCATTTTGATTCAATCAATAAGTAGCTTATAATACCGGTATATATGCGTTATATCTCATTGTCAAATCAACCACCCGATTCATTATATGCCCTATAGCAACACCGAGACGAGATAATCTTTAACTTCTCTAAAAATATTTACGACCTCATTCCACAACGAACAATGCGGATTTTCGCACGTTAAACCCCTAATCTGAACACGAGAGAGAGAAAAAAATTCCCCAGATCATTCACTGCAGCGACACACCCATCCCCCATTGTTCCCCTGCGAATTAAAATATCTATTACCCCTGTTAGCCCGTAAAAAATATCCACGTCGACCTGCTCTCTCGCACAATACATCCCTTCTCTCCCCTCTCTCTTCACCCAACGAAAAAAAAGGGAAGAGAAGAGAAGAGCCGAGACACGCAAGCAACGCCTCTCAACAAAAGCTCGGGGTGCGAGTAGACGCGCGCGCAGATAAAGCGGCAAAACAGGGTTTTATGACTGTAACAGATTAGGCGCGCGCGCGAGCTCGGCTCACCCTTCCTTCTTCGTTCCCCCCATTATCACGCGCGGCGCGAGCTTTTGTAGCTTCCTCTCGCCGCACCCTTTGTTACGCTTGCCTCTCACCCCTTTCGTGTACACGTAAAGAGGAGAGAGAGAGAGATAGATAGAGGATGCGGCGCTTGTAGTAGTAGACGGAAAGCCAGCGACAGTTGGCCGATATTTGTACGGCCTTTGTGGCCGATGTCAGGGCGCAGGCCGGCTAAACATCAGACGTGTGTATATATGTATATATATACGAAGGCTGCGCAATTGCGGATGGCCATGGAAGCGCGCCGGAATTTCGAATAACAAAGCTATCTAGAGAAAGAGAGGAGGAGGGGACGAGCTATCAATTTCCCGCTCTCGCAGAGCTGTACGCTGCTGCCGTTTCTTCGCTCTATCTCGTGTTTCGCTATGGTATGTATTATATAGTGTATATTCTTCAAGGGTCGACGGGGTAGCATAGTGGTAGAGGTATATATGTACAAGGAGATGGAAAAAATCGTCCGGGATTATTCGCTTATTGTTTGCACGGTATAATAAGATATCTCGTTCTCTCTCTTTCTTGTGCCTGCGCGTATCGATGGGAAAATTGCCGTCGCAGCGTGTTCGACAAAAAAAAGAGAGTAGCGGTTGGTTACTGTTTGCTCGCGCGCGCAGAAGGGGATTGAAAAATTATTTCGAGCGAAAAGCGGGAGCTGCTGCCGGTTCTTTACTTGCGGAAATAAATAACTACGGTCGGAGTTTTCAGAGTTCTGGATTTTAATGTACTTTCTATATATATTTGAAGGCATGTTTAACCAGTTTCAAAGCGAAATTATTAAGTTCTAGTTTTTTCGTATGATATGAAGTATACTTTGGTGAATGCCAATGATAAGTATAATATAAATTAGTAATATTAAAACGTTGTATATGGCTTTTAAAAGTCAATGTAAGTACAGCAATATCAATAACGTTACTATTTTATGTATAAAAAAATTTATTATTAATAAACGCACTGACTGTATACGAAATAAATATAATTCCATATCCAATCCCTAAATTTTAGTTCAACATTATTTTAACGTTAAAACGTACACGCAAACAGAATCCACCCTTAATAAGCTCATAAACACCACAGATCCCTGGCTCCTAACCCAGCCATCTCCAAAACTTCATAAACTTCCTTTCCGCGTGCGCGTCAAAATCCAAAAACCCCTACGCTACTACTACTACAGACAAAATTTCTCTCCGCAGCATCGCGTCATTCTCTCTCTATCACTTTCGCGCCATCTTCTTCCTCCACCCCATAGTTTCCACTTGAATGGCCCTCGGGGAGGGTGCTTGGCCGACTATAATACGGCCACAGCAGCGTCGGCCATGAAAGACCCGACGACTCTCGCTCTGGAGTGAGAGCGGGGCTGAATATGTTACAATTATCGCTAAACCGAACGACGCTCCTATAATACAACGCGGCGGCGGCAACCTCGACACTTACGACAATGCCACCCTCTCTCCACCCTGCACACAAGTCCCCCGGGACGAAAGTACCTTTTTACGATGTCCCGCGGCGGTGGCGTTGCGCCGGGAAAGTAGATATATAAATATATATACACGCGTGTGGGGGGTATATAGTTAGAAGGTTGTATGTGTGTGGGGGGGAAAACGGGTCGAGGGATGAAAATGAAATTTCCGCGTATATACTGGAGCTGATAAAGTCACCAGCCGAGAGAGAGAATATAAGGGGTTGGGTGAGGACGTAAATTCTCGGGTCTTTCTTTATCTCTCGTCGCGCCCGATAATTTTGTTCGCGCTCAGCCGGAGGGTTATTGGGGGCTACGTGTGTGTATACGAAGCAACATGAAAATTTGTACCTCGGTGTGAGTTTATGGATGGAGGGGGACTGTTACTGAATACATCGATTTCGCTAGGCTTTTTAGGACCACGTGACGTGGAGAGTTTCGGGAGATTGTATATTACGACGTTATAGTTTGGTCCTGTGGTGTGTTTGGTATAGAATATAAGTGAGCGAAAGAAATTGTTTTTTTTTTTTTTTTTAATACTGGTTTGCTTCGCGGTAAAATGAATTGTGTATGTCGTAGATATTATTCATATTACACACAATACCAATCGCACAATAACCGTCGCGGATGGAAAGCCACAAAGAGAGAGTATATACCGGAGCGCGAGCAATACGTTTTCCGCGTAAATATTTTATGCCCCCTCGCGGAAGAGAAATCAAACAAAACGACGCGCGCAGGAGGGGTGAGTCGTGGAAGGAAAAAACATCGACTAAGAGAAAATAAAAGATAAAATAAAAGAGCCGCACTCGAGTCCGAGCTATATAGAGAACGAAAGAAAAGAGAGAAACGACACCACCGCCACCGTCGTCTCGTCCCGGGGCGTAATTGCGCGATGACTAACACTTCGTTACGCGGCAAAACGAATAACAGACGAGAGAACGAGAGAGAGAGACCAAGCAATTTTTTCATCTGCGCACACCGCATCCCCTCGTCACCGTCGCTCCCCCTCGCATATACACACGTACACGGCGACCGACATAATGCCCCGCGACCCGGGAAATCTCGTTATCGTCCTTATTAAGCCGCGAGCGAATCCTTTTCAAAGCGCCCGAGCGAGAGGATCGTAGTCGGTATAATAAAAGTTTGCCCCCGAAGCAGCGGCAGCTTCCCGCGGCTCGTAACAAATTACCGAGGGGTTGGGAGAGGGGGGAAACCGCACGCCTCCCCTTTCGAGAGCGTATATAGCCGCCCCCGCGTGGCGGGAGACTGAAAGAGTATAAGAGAGTGGGAGCGAGAAAAAAAGACGCTTACCGATATGGAGTATCGCTTCCCTAGTTTCATTTTTTTTTTCGCTTCTGCAGAGTGGATGAGAGAGGGATATAGAGTGCGTTAGACCGAGAATTAATCAGCTCGGGTAGTCGGAAATTTATTTAACCAAGTTGATGAGCACGGGGAGGTGGATTTTATAATTGCGTTGAATTCATTTTCGATTACAGTGCTTTCAGAGTTGCTTTCAAAATAGATGGTCGAACATTTTTGAAAATTCGTGAAATGTTTGTAAATAAGAAAATTTGTAAACACGACCTCAAAACATCAGCTGGCTTAGTATAAAACAGGAGAGAAAAAAAAGAAGAAAGCATCTCTATCACACTGTACTACAAACAAAAAATGTTTTCATCCTTCATTAAACATTTATCAAGATACAAGCTCGCAACACTATACACAACACGCCCGTCTGTGTATATATACTGTCGTTATACGCAGCACGAGAACCGCGAGCGCCGCGAACGCGCGTATGAGCTTGTTAGAGCTCGTCTGACGATTCACTTTGGCCAATTGCAGTCAATTAATTTTTTACCGCCAAAGCCGCCGCCGTCGCCGGCAGCAAACGTCGTCGTCGTTGGATTCCTCGCATTCTCCAACTTTCGACGATCCTCACGCGCGCGCCCCACGCTGCGAGACTATCAAAGCCCGGCGACGGAAGAAGAAGAAGGAATCTCTTATCGGCAGGCGTGCGATCGACAAAAAGAGGCAGACAATTAAGCGCGTGGCTATCGGGCCCGAGACATCTGGAGAGAAAAAAAACGTGCCGGCAGAGGAAACGGTAAAAATTCCACCGAGGGTTTAAATCATTGTGGTGGTGGTGTATAGGAGAGGTCCATGCGGAGGTAATTGTGAAGCGGAGATATCGTGCGGCCTCGAGGTTCTTTTCAGGGTCGACGCTGTAGGGTCAGGGTTCGAGGTTGGCTTTTTGACTGTTGATCTTATCCGACTGATAAATCTTATACGTGTGTCGCTAGGAATGGAAAGCGAATAAACAATCGTACATTAAGAGAAACTGTAAATATTGTACAAACGTATAAGTAGATGCCCCAACAATGGAACGAGCCCGCGAAAGAATAACAAGCGCCAATGAGAGAAAAAAAAGCTCGAGAAGGACAGCGCCGACGTCAAAGGCCAAAAAAAGAAGAGAGAAAACTATCGAGAAACGAGAACGAAGGGGACGAGAGGGAGAGAGAGGACAATCGGGGCGAGTTCCGCAGCGAGCAACGATGTCACGACACTATCGACACTATCTCGAGACGACGACGACGACTTCTACTCCTCGAGGGGAACGAGGCGTTCTTGAGAGCCCTGCTGCTTCGGCTTATCTCTGAACAAGTCGCGGCTAATGTAGGTGTATCCGACCTCGCGCCGACGGCGGCCGGCCTATCTCTCTCTCCTCCTTTTTTTCGCTTATACTTCGTTACCGGGCCAAGGTTCTCCTCTCTTCGGCAGAGGCGTACCTGAATACGTGTGTATGTGTGCAGCCCTGCACTCGAGCAATGGAGAATAAGAGTAAGGAGAAAAAAAGAAGAAGAGAATGAAAGCCGGAGCAGTTTGGCATTTCATTATTACAAGAGCTCTCCGTCCTCTTTGCCCGATAAGGGTTTATTGGTCGTTCGTCCGAGGATTTCTTTTGTATGTGTGTGTATAGATGGAGATGATGTCGCGAGTTTTTAGGACAGGCGAAGTTGAGGAGCTCATCGTAATGAGGAGAGTTAATTGATTGATTTAATGAATGAGATGGGATTGTGATTCGAGCTGTTTATTGTAATTCAATTGAGTTATTGTTCCCTTGTATTTGAAAATTGATGAGTGCTAATTATACTTTGTGAAGTTGATTCCAGAAAATCTCTTATTTTCAAAGAAACTTTATGATGATACACATTTCTAAACATCAGAAACTCTCAGCGTCGTCTCCCGTCAATTTCCGCACCAGCCTATACACCCCCTTCAAAAACCAGCCAATAACTTCTCGTTCCACCTCGAAGCATCTACCACCCTCATCCTCTCCTGCACCACCTGCAACAGCTCTCTCTCGTTCTCTATCTCTCGGAACAAAATGGAAATTCAAACGAGCTCAGTGGCGCGAAGTAATAAATACCGTCGACAGCCTCCGCTGCACGCGCGTTCCATTTGTCCGCCGCAGCAGCGATACGGAAAAGCGCTAGTAGTACGCTCCCGCGCGCTTGCGAGGCAAGCTGAATATAGGTGACGAGGAGGAAACACCTCTCTCTCTCTCTCTCTCTCTCTCTCTCTCTCTCTCTCTCTCTCTCTCTCTCTCTCTCCCACCCTCTCATTCTGTATTCGCATCGGAGTTACACGTCGGGCGCGTGAATCGCACCGTCGTCGTCGTCTTATTCAGCGCGGGCGGAGTTTCGCGTGAGTATTAGAGAGACGGAGAATCGCAATTGTTCGCGGACAACAACGACGACGACGTAGCAGCAGCAGCCGGACTTTGTTGCCAACTAGAGTCGTAGTAGTAGCAACAGCCGTAGTACGAGTACGACGTGCGGCTGTTGTTGTATATATACGTCGAGCGCTCGAGGTAAAACACTTGCACGAGCGAGCGAACGTACGGCAATCTTCAGCGCACTTTGGAAACTTTGCCCGGTGAAATGTCTCGCACGCGAGGAGAGAGGACTCGTGAATGGCCGTATTATTGCCGAAGACGACAGCGGAGGCAGTGCCAGAGTTGATGTCGGACGTTGCGGGGTTTGCAAAAGTTTTGAGCGACTCCGGTGGAGAATGAATTGCCAGGGACTGCAGCTAGATTTATTTTTGTGCGAGATTTGAATGAGGTTTGCGACAACTATAGTTTGTTGATGATGAGGCAATTGTTCGAACGGGTGCATAGGTTGTCACCAGGCAACCGATTACCCAATACTTTGGATGGCCATTCAGTGATACATATATTTGTTAATTCTATTATGAAGCATTTAATAAAGTTTCAGTCGCTTCTGAATAAAAAGGCCGGGTTTAAAACGCCCTATCTCGGAATCTAGTTGGAAAAAACCTTATTTCAGAATCCTGTTGAAGAACGCCCAATCTCAGAATCCGGTTGGAGAAAACCCTATGTTGGAATCCGGGTAAAAAAGGCTTAATCGCACACGCTAATTTGCGAATAAAGTCATATAAAGCATATAAAATAAAACCTTAAACTAGATTACGGGATAGGGCCTTTTACACCAGGATTCTGAGATAAGGTCTTTTCTAACTGGATTCCGGGATAGGGCCTTTTACATCAGGGTTCTGAAATAGGACGTTTTACAACAGAATTCTAAGATAGGATGTTTTTCAACCGGATTCCGAAATAGGACCTTTTCCAACCGGATTCCGGGATAGCACCTTTTCCAACCAGATTCTGAGATAGGGTCTTTTCCAAGCAGATTTCGAAATCGGTCTTTTTATTCGAAAGCGACGATTTTTTGTAAAAATGGAACTATACCATCTTCTATCATGAATTCTAATGCAACTCCATTCTCATAACTGTAGCACCAGCACCAGCAACCATCGCAAACCCTCCACTGAGCCCTTAATCCTCGGACCTCTACACCAGCCCAATCCCATATCATCTCCAAAATTAATCAGCATTAAAAATTTAATCGCCATGCATTCATTAACCACCAGTCATAATCCCATCCAGGCCAACTCCCGACTCAAAAATTCCAGCCGGGAACACACAAAGGATGAGATGGTCAACGCAACAACGAGGAGCAACAAGACACGCAGGCCGCGCTCTCCGAGGGACGCGCGTAATGATAAATCTCTCACTCTGCTGCGGCAGAGCGGCAATCAGTCACACGGCGCGCGTGACGGCTTAAACACACAAAGCCCGGGAAGGACAACACGCGCGCATGAGCGGC
This sequence comes from Torymus auratus, assembly GCA_900474315.1. Lineage (NCBI taxonomy): Eukaryota > Metazoa > Arthropoda > Insecta > Hymenoptera > Torymidae > Torymus > Torymus auratus. The sequence goes on from UXGD01000706.1 coordinate 9,604, forward strand.
GTTAGATTATAAGGAAGGTATGTCTGTCTGGCCTTTAGGGGAAGAGAGAGCCAGCACGGCAGATGGGCATCGTGGCAGCCGCGTATACGGTAGTAGTATCTGTCTGTGTGTACGGTAGCCCCCGTGTATATCATTAACCTCATCCTCGTTTTTCGCCTCTTCTCGCTCTCCCTCGCATCCTCCGTGTGTACCTTCGTCTGGTTCTCTCTCCGCTGCAGGTCTCGAAAGCCCTTGAGGCTACCTTCGTTTTTTCGCTCTCTTTTACTTGCGGTAGCGGCTCGCTACTTTTTTTCGCCACACACTGCCGCCCTTCGACGAATTCGCCGTTCATCTTTTTAGTCGGCCTTTCTCACTCTTTCGCTCGTCGCCTCCTCCTCCTTCTCCTCGTTTTGTTCAGTTTAGACCACAAAGGATGTTGCAAAGATGCCCGTGTAGCGCTTTAGGAAGGAATCCCGTTTCTCCCGTCGATTTGACTAATTTCGAACAACTCTCGTACAACAATCTACACTGCTATCCGTGGCTCCAGTCGACCGAAACAATCAGAACGGCGTGAAAAATCCATCCGACAAAATTCATCTCTCTCTTCCCCTCGAAAAACAGAATTTCATCCAATTGCCCAAGAGACACTTCCCTTCCCGTACCCACACACACGTCCTCGATCGCTCGCTTTCTCTCTCGTCTCCCATCTCCATTCCTTCGCTCTCTCTTCTCTCTCTCTCGCGCTCCCTTTCTTCTCCCCGGTACAGCATCTCTCCCTCGTGCTCGCGCACAAACGAGTAATTAACTATCTCAGTGAGGGACACGTGTTCCCACCCTTCCTCACTCTCGCTCGCTCTCGCTCCATCCCATCGCTCGCTAACAGCCGTGATCTCTATCTGGCGCTCACGCTCTCTCGCTTCTCCCCTCGAAAGGACAGAGAGAGAGAGAGGATGGAGAGAGACGGGGGGAGCAGGCGCTGCTGTTTGCACACACGCTCTTATGTTAATTTAGCTTAACGCCCGGCGAGACCCTCGACCGACGAGAGAGAGAACGTGAGGGGGATACGTGTGGAGGTTTCTGCTGCCGCTGCCACTGCTACTGGCTGCTGCTACGATGACAACGACGACTATCGGATGTGCACGTGTGTGAGCTGCGCAGCATAGTGTGTGGGTCTTCAACTGCGGAGGTCGAAAATTGCGCGCGTCGCCTACGGTGCTCTGCGGCTTTTCTTTCTTTTTTCGGCGTGTCGTGGTCTCTCTTCGTGGTAGCGGGATGACGATGTTTATCGAGTTTACAGATGGAGTATGCGGGAATAAGATGCGTTTATAAGTCGATGAATGCACACGAGTTTATTATGTTAGACGTAGCAATTATGTCAATTGTAAGTATAATTGATAATGACTGTGCACGAACTTTATAATAATCGTGTATCTCTCTCCCTCAACTTTTTACTTATTAAAAACACCGTAGCCGGGCATTGTAGTCAACAAAATGCCTACACTTTCCAAACCCTTTATTATACCCACAGCCAATTGTGTGCACGCACACTGTTTCATCGTGCACCAATACCTTTATTATATATCACATCACCACGCGCGCAACAACGAGTAACGAACACACGTATATATACCATGAATTGCACTTCGCGCGTGGCCGTTATTTACGCTCCCGTCGACAATGCCACACCGCCCTCGACACAGAGGAAACAAAAAGCTAGCGCCGCCGCCGCCGCCGCTTCGAATCAAAAGGTGTTTCTCTCGCTTGCGATTTTTTGCGCGTGAGCGACTCTTCGAGTGGTTATTAACGACGTCGACCTCGACGATGGTTATACAGAGGGGGGCACATCGGAGAAAAAGTCCTCGTCGTGTGTTGGCGACAAAAGCTGAGAGTGTGGGGGGAGATGAGGGGAGGAGAGAAGGCAGAAATCGAGCGCGGAGATAAGAGGGTGGGCTTTCACAGGCGGCGGCGAATAAAAATAAGATTAAATTTGATCCGTCATTGATGCGCGTGTGTGCGATAGAGTAGAGTCCAGCGGCGTATATATCGGCCGCGTGCAGAGTCGAGAGCCGAAAATAAAGGGCCATATGCGCCCGGGGCAACAATGGGGCTATTATCGGAGAGAATAGAGAGCGAGAGCGACGATCGAGGCTCTCTCGTTCTCTTCTTTTATGTCGATATGGTCAAGTCAAGTTGTATACTTAGCGCGCGCCAGTTAATGAAAGGTGAGGTTCTCTTTCTCTCTCTCCCCCTTGCTCGCACGCTCTCAGAATGATTTTTTTCCCGATGCTTCTTAGTCGCACGGCACGGCGCAATATATAATGCCGATGTTCTTTGTGACGACGACTATGTAATGTTGAAAAGTCATCGAATGTATGCCGATCGGCGCTTTGAGCGACGAGTGTTTAAAGCATAATTGTATATAATTTTTCGTAATGGACGATGAATGCCGCTCATTGTGTGCGCTGGCGATGGTTGAGTGGTATTCTTTTGTGGTTGTATTAGTTTTGTTGTTTGGTGAGAAAGACAGACTACAATTTATTGGAGAATTGTTGTATTCTCAAGTATATAATATCGATAATGGCGCTTAGGACGGTCTTGTATTGAATACCAGTTCGTTTTTTAATTAAGATAATTGTACGTGGATGATTGGGACTGCGTTTGGAAACCTGAATTAAGTGTCAAGAGGCACCGTAACGGTATCGTATCAAGTATCAATAGGTAACAGTTAACGAAGGTATATTTAAACGTATTAAAATTAATAACTTTTAACTATTACTGACAGGCACGTCACCAAGTACCACACGTTCGATATATCCAGTACAAACCTAACGACTCCCACTGTTCAATCGCGAAGGGACTCACACTTTTACAATATTCTCTCTGCCAACCCTTCACGTTTTATCAAAACTTCATCCCGCGCCCTGGCGACGGAAAAACAAGCACCCGAGCGAGTTACCGCTCCCGCGATTTCCACCATAAAATTCCTCTCTCTCTCTCTCTCACTCTACATCCGCCCACCCTCTCCTCTCCCGCGCTTTTTCGGATAGAAAGACACAGACGGGTGGCAGCAGCCGCCTATATATCTGCAAAGTCTCTCTACATCCAGCCATCCCTCTCCCCCTTCCTCTTTCCCTCTCGATTCGCGGCCTTCGGGATTTCGAGAGGCTCGTCGTCTGCCGGCGGCGGCGGCGGCGCTCTCCGCAAACCCCGGGCCCGCTCGCGCAAATATTTGCCGGATGTTCGTTGCCGCTCGCTCGCGCGCTCTCGTTCATTCGTTCGAGGCCGTAAGGCTTGACGTCGTCATGGATACCGTCGAAAAACGTTCAAATATTTGCAGCGAGAAGCAGCAGCTCAGTGGCGGCGGCGGCGTTTTCTCTCTTTCCCTCTCTCTATCTACGGGCGTTCGCTAACCAATTCCGCTTCGTTCTCGATTCTCGATTCCGCGAGGCTGCGCGTACGTACGCCTACTGTGCGCTCGCTCGCTCGCTCGCTCTCGCGCAAGCGCTTCTCTATGCACTTTGAATGAGAGAAAGAGCGGCTCTGTGTATTTCCTGCGACTCGCGCGCATACCCGGTACTTCCGATAATTGCGTTCGTTCGTTCGTTCGTTCCGCGATTGTTTCTTTCCACGCTATTCTTCTTCGTTGGCTAAACTCTTGTGTCCGTGCGGCTGTACGTATATGTGTATGTGTGTGCGTAATGGAGAGAAAGAGATGCGACGAGAGAGACGGCACGTTCGAGATAAAGTATAGGGTGTGTGCGCTCCTCGCTCGGTCGGTCGCTCGCTCGTCTGTGTGTGCTTAGGCGAAACGATTTAAAGGCTGAATTATTGCAACGACGACGGCGGTGGCTACGGCGGGGGAGATGCCCCGTAATAATCGCTTTTTCAGCCGGGCAATTGTGTTTGATCAAGAGAAGGCTTTTGAATAATTGCGACGAGTGCGCCGGGGATTGTCCGCTCGCCCCGGCAAGTAGTCCTGTAAGCCGCGCTCTTGGCTTTTCTGCACGTACCAGGTTATTACACTGTTGCGATTAAAAAAAAAGAAAGAGGGAACGAGAAAAAAATCATTTTTCCATTTTCAAAGTCACGTTCTCTCGTGCAGGGAAAAATGAATATCTTCTAAGACCGTTAAACAATGACGGCGACATTCAAGCGTCTATCTCTCTCTCTCGCGTCCAATTAAAAATTAAAAAGACCATAAACCACAATAGGAAAAAAGAAGGAGAAAGGAGAGGGAGAGAGAGAGTAGTGTGCGAAGCAGACCCAGCGTCGCCGGAGAATGGATCGTATAATACGTGCCGCTCGGCGCTCCACTCGCGCTCTCGTGTGCGGGGAGAGTGGAAATCGCAGTTTAGCGCGCGAGGTCGTAAACTCGGTTATTCGCCGCTCGCGCGCGACGTTAAAAGGGAGAGAGAGCGAACAGCTCGCCGAGGGAGAGAGAGAGTTACCTCTGCGGGCGCCTATAATGGCCGGGTACTACCTGCGCGTTGCCGCCACCGCCGCCTCGGCGAATTTATCTCCGGCATTCATCTTCCCATTAGTCGTGAATAATACTCGCGGCGTTTACGTGCAATTTTCCATTCGACGCTCGGTCAACGCTGAGGAGGAGGGCCAGCTCTCTGGATTATAACATTGGCTCTATCTCCGCCGACCAGAGAGACGTTTTCTCAGGCGTGCGGGAGGAGGATCGATTGTCGTCAACTCGCGGTCGCGGTGCTGTGGCTTTATATATCGGGTGTCTGCTGTCGCACCAATGGATTAACGGACGAAGAGATGGATGTGTGTTGAGAATCGGGACTGCGAGTGATTAAGAGGACTTATAGGCTTTTAATTGGCCAAGTTTTGCGTTTACGGCGATGTGTGTGATGGCGTTGTTTCGAGGAACGATAAAAGTGTCGTGTGCTGGGTTTCCCCTTGACTCGAATTGCCCACGTCGCGGTGTTAACTCTATCAGCGGCGGTTAATTCATGCGCGCGATACGTGACCTTATATGTACACGATCTGATGGCGAAAATCTAATACGCGAACAATACTCCACGTGGATCGTCGATACGTTCATACATATACATCCTTGACGCGAAGTGAGTCAAACTCCATAAAAGATATATAATATCACACGCTCTTCATGGTCTCGCGTATTATCTCTCGAGCCGCTAGTCAGCGCGAAATCGAAGATAAATTAATTCCGCGACGATACAAAGTATATATACCTCGACTTCCCTCTCGCGATAGCTATACATATTGCCGTCTGCAAAACGCGCCGTACATCAAAGCAGCGTACAAATTCGTCGAAAGCCCGTAGCTTACACTCTACACGCGCACACACACATTACAGGCTCGCGCGCGTGCGATGAATGGAAATCAAAGCGTGACCTCCGATTGCTCGCTCGCTGTTGCGACGACGGGCTCTCTTTGAAGTGCCGCGTATATCAATTGCAAAAAATTAAGAACAATGAGTAGAAGGTTTCGCTCGTGTTGCACTCGCACACACGTGTGCGGTATATTATATATGGTATCTGTTTCTCGAGATGGAGAAAGGGAGAGATCGGAAGCTCGTGTGTGTGTGTATATCGGCTTCTCTCTCACAGGCGATCGATCAATGCCGATTGCGTTCTCGCGTGGCGCGTAATTAAGCCCGACGCGAATCGCGCGCGATCAATTACCCCGATTTAACTCTCGTAATGGAAAATCGACGGTGTATATCTGTGCACGTGGGCACACGATTACGCGCGAAATCGGTCACTTGACGTTATCGCTCAACAGGACTGACCTGTCGATTTTTATGTAGATGAAAAAAAAAGAATGTAAATGTAACGTTTTCTTAATTGGAAGTAATTAGGATAGCTCTAATTAAAACGTCCGAGATCGCTATAAAAGGTACGAAACGACTACTCGCTCGTACGGTTAAAAGTACTTAACCATATAGCCATTACGATAATGACTTCACCGTCGCGCGCTCAAATTACAAATATCAAAGACCCCAATCTACCCGGTAAAAAATTAACTTTTCGAAACATCGCATACACTCAAAGTATACGTCTCCATTGGGGCACGTTTTCAATTTCGAAAACCGCGTCGGCCGGTATTCTTCCCCTCGCTCGCTCACGTACACACACAACCGCCACGTACGCCGAAGAATTCAACAAACCCGCGCACACACATACATACGTGCACATCCTGGCACATTATAAGCACTCTCTATCCCTCCCGTCGGCCACAAAATGCCGATGTAATCGGCGTCGGCGGCGGCGGCTGCTCGCCCACGCGGGCCCGTAAATCAGCGGTCCGGAACGACAGCGGCCGCCGCTCCGAGAAGTTTAAAGCACCCACGAGAGAGAGGGAGATAGCGAAAGTGTGCGCGTATAGAGCGTGCCAGCCGACATGCATTTTTCACCGCGCAATTATCGCTCTTAACGATATATACCCGAGCGCGCGCGCGATACAGATCGGTTGCGCACGCGGCGCTGCAGTCGGTCAATTAATTTGATCGAGAGTGGGTATGCACGGGCGTATGTGTATGCGTGTGTATGTATAATGACGCGGGGAAGTGCGCAGCGCGTGGGCGTGTTTCTCCTTCGCGCCTTCTTCGCGATGGTGTCCCGATAGCGGCTGTTTATTTTTCTCTCTGCCGAGTGCGCGCGTGAGCTAACGCGGGGGAGAGCTTGTAATTATTGATAATGGACAAGCGGATACAGGCAGAGAGAGAGAGAAAGAGAGAGTGTATATATATAAAAGCGTGCGTGCTGCGAGTTTTTTGCAATTTGTATAGAGAGTATGAGAGAGATAAAGTGCGTTTGAAGTGGACGGTTTCATTAATATTCTAGCGCTTGATTTATATTACTTTTTATCGCGCTGATCGCTGCATCGAGTATATGTATAGTGGATTGTGTGTGCGTGTGTATTTGTCGAGAACCGTTAGCGCGGCTTGTATAAATTAACAACAATTAGTGTTTCCGATCGATGTCTATCGGCGAGGCTAATTTTTATTGCCCACGCACCTTAATTGTCATTTTCAAATGAGATACTAAGTTCTCGAAGAAATGTACGATGAAATATGCACGAAATAATAATAACCCGCGAAGAGAGGGGGTGGGGCAACGGAGACAAATTATAACGAAGGCATTGAAACGGAACACACCTTAAATATATATATACCCTTTTGATAATTCAATAAAGAAACGCGGGCGCGTGCGATGGAATTGATGATACTCGGGCCGCACTTCATCCTCGTCCCCTTCGACTTTTCCCTCCCGGGGGCAACTTCCTCGTTAAGAGAAAATAAAGCACCGCGACGAGCGAGCTCGCTCTCTCTCTCCATTCCTCTTGCTATCCGCTGGAATTTTCGTTGTGTTTGCTCGTGCGCACGCGCGCTAGTCGCACATCTCAAGAAACCCGAAGGGGCCACGAGAGAAAGAGAGAGAAGCGGAGAAACGCGCGACGCCTACTGATTAAATTGAGAGAGCGACGAGCGAAAACAGAGGAAAGAGAGAGAGGAGAAAAACGCTTAGGGTTCGAGGCACGACAAACTGCCAGTCCTAATGCCAATTAGTGCCATTCTACCGGTCGCTGCTGTGCTACTGCTGCTGCTGCTACTGCCGACGCACAATCCCCCGAAGGGCTTCTTCTCTTTCTCCTCTGCCTCCGGTATGATACAATTCGCTCTGTTTTAGCGAGAGAAAGAGAAGGCGGACGATTTTTTTTATATTCCGGTCGTCTCCTCAGCTAATTACGCAATACACTCGCGCCGCTGCTCTCTTCTCTTTGGTCAGGGTTAGAACTCCGAGAAAGATAGAGGCGAAAAACGAGGAAAAAACGTACTCCTAAATGTGTTGCGGCCGTGGCGATTAAATAGGCCATATATAAAGATATATTTTGCGGCCGTGCGTGTACGCTCGGGGAATTAATAACGACCTGTGTTGTACACGAGAGCGAACAACATTTTTCGACACATATATGTGTTTATCGAAAATACGTGAGGGCTCCAGGCGGAAATGTGTACGATGATGTATTTGTCTAGCGCAAATGCGAAAAATGTCCTCATGCACCCGATAAATATACTACGCACACACTGGGGGGCTATAATTGTTTCGCATGCGCGAAATTGCGCTCGCTCTCACTGACTTTTCGCTGGCCACAGCGGCAACTATATATACAGCGATTGAATTCGACTTCCGCGAATTGCAATTAAACGCCGCTCTGGAATTAAACCGGTCGTCGCGCGCTAAACATAGGGAAAATATTCGAGTTTGCGCAATGTTATATGTATATATACACCTGCGCGCGGGACTTCCATTCACCTCATTGAAAGTAATTTACGGTGAATTATGTTATTCAGCGCTAACGAATTGCCTGGCGCGTGCGCGCGCGTAGCCACGACGACGTAGTAGCGCAAAATCGCGCGAATTAATTCGAATCTGATACGAGGCGGAACGAGGAACGGCGCTTATATACTGCTAAATGGGGGAAATTACGAGAGTGCGGCCAGAAGTTGCGTGTACCCGGTTAATCCTTTGCTATTATAATCGCAATTATGCGGCGAGAGAGTTCTACGCGGAACGTACGTGTTACAATAGAGATCATCAATTCATTATTCACATATATTTACAAACGTATACCGAACTTTTTGTAAAAAAATTGTAGGGCTGCACGATATAGCAAGATTAATCTTGATATTGTATTGTCTTGCCTCAATATACAAGGCAATAATCGATACAATATTTATATGCAGGTTTCGATACAATATCAAGATTGTGGTATCAAGAATTTTGTCTTGTCTTGTGAAAATAATCTTTTCTAATCGTAATAATTTATCGAAATAATTCTAATAACGGGATCTCCAATTGTTGAAGAAATAGAGGGAAAGAGAAAAATGATATCATGAGAAAAGGGAAGAATTATCATCTTTAACGAAATGTTCGAGTGATAAAGGCTGGCGGAGTGATCGTCGACGCACTCCGGCGTTCCTATATCCTCTCGAGCCGGCTTACTTAGGTACGTGATGCTACAGGGAAAAGGTGCGCCGCCTAGCGGCGTCACACGAACTAGACTCTGGTCGGCGGCGCATATATAGCGGGAAAAATCAAATTTCAAACTTGGCATTTATTTATACTTGTACCGAAATTTTATTGTTTTTGAATTAAACCTAGTGAGTTTGTAAATTAAATTACGTTCAGTTAAATTATTCTTAAAATTCAGTAACATTTGTAACTTTAAAGTTTCTTAAATGTAAGAACATTGAAACATTTAAAAAGGTCGGCAATCAAAATACCCAGGGGGAGCGTGAGGTCCTTGCAAAAAAGGGGATCTACGGAGATGTGCGACAGTAAATGAGTCAATTTTAAAAAAACTTGCTATTTCACGTCTGTGTGCCTACCTCTTCTACCTGAATCTCCTATTCCGCGGCTATGATTTGGTTTATGAATTTTTTAAACAATTGACTTTATTACTGTTGGATGTCTATACGAAACTCTTTTTTGTGTGGACCTCGCGTCCCCCGACTATCTGGGTTTCAGACTTTTTTTAATAAGCGACTTGCAACAGCATGTCTGCGTGAATCCAATATGAACAAGAATTTCAAGACAAGACGATACTACTTTTCATATTGACAAAATACCAAGACAAGAAAGAAATTTTCAAGAATTTACAAGAGCGAGACAATATAAGTACTTATGGAAATATCGTATTGTCTTGCTCTCTTATAGCCCTATTATATTGTTGAAAATATTTAATGATGGTTGTTATTATCATAACTACGAATACGTTTAACACAATCTCACAACTCAACTTTCAAATATTAATAATATTTCCTTGTATTACATACCGTCCCCATCATCATCACCCTAATAGAATAAGCTAAAGTAAATCGAGGCGGTTACCGACATCACTCTCGCCTCGTAAACATCGTATTAAACCCAAAACGGTCCAAATAATGTTCCCTTTATCCGCCAACACCGACCTTTCCTCCCCACAAACCAGCAAGCCGCCCGTCGAGAAAAATCTCTCGATAACACATAGGTCAAATAACTCACAAGACCCGCGCGTGACGAAAGAGCGCTGAATCAGCGACTCGCGGTCCAATACTGTATGGCTCACGCATCCGGAGAAGAAGGGGGCGAGGGGACAGCACATAAGTCATGCACCACGACGCGCGAAAGAAACGCTCCATCGAGTTCGGTGCGCACGAGAGATAGATGTAGGTATATAGAATATAACTGAGAGGAAGAGAGAATTCTCGGGCCCTCAATTTTCACGGATCGTTAGTCCTCCGCCCGCCTCGCGTATAATATAAAGACAGGCCTGAACAGAATGTAATTCTCGCAAGCGGTGAAACGGCAAACGTGTCTGCTTTGACGTATATAATACGCCCGAGGAAATCAATAATGGATTGTTTTCCCGGTATATGTGTGTCTCTCAATATATACTGGCTATATCTGGGAACCGAGATAAGTTTTTTTCCCTCTCTCTCTGTGGGGTATAGATTGTCGTAACCCGAGAACCGCGTGTGGCTGTATACCTACGCGATAGGCGATCTCTAGCGGCGAGATTGAGTAATAACCGTTTGGGAGGGAATTCGCCGCGGGCGCAGCAGTCGCCACCACGGCATCTCTTATAATAGTTGCGCTTGAGTGACATTAGAGATTGGAAAACCAACAGTTTAGGCTGCGAGAGGCGAGTTTAAATTGTTAATTGAGTAGTCAAGAGGCGCTCGGGGGCCTCCGATCTGTTTTTACGCCTTTCACTTCATGGATTATTATATATTTCAACGAGATGTTGAGGTAATGCTCGCGCGGAGATATCGCAGTACGGGCTATTAGGCTGTCTGCTGTGCGCGTGAGGAGTGTTCGAGAGCTGACATGGATTGAATATGAACCCGTTACATTATAGGGTATTAATTAAGAGATTATCGGGTAATTGGAGATTAAAAATGTATTTGCGTTTCTCTCATATATCTATATAACGATGCGGTGAGTTGAAGTAACATCTGTTTTTGTATTCGCTTCGAGATTGATGGATGTTTGAGGCTATTTCCAAAGACAGAGTAGCCGTGTAACTTTCATAAGACATAAAATTGCCGGTGTCCAAGAGAGCGTATACATAAGAAACGCAACGACAGAGATTCGTTCCGAGCAAACAAAGAGAATTCGCCACGATCCGCACAGCAGACACTAATTCCTCGTCCCAAAGAATACAAAGTGGCGATCGTTCGCCTCTCTCGAGTGATCGACCTCTTCTCTCGTTTTGTTTTTTCGTCATCGCTCGCTCCTCGCCGCAGAGGACAACGAATCTCTTTTCGTTCCCCTCTCTTATGTATATACTCTCGATCAAGCGAGACGCGATTCGGAATTATATAGGAGTCAGTGCCGCTAGCTCGCGAACGAGGATTTTATTTATCTGCGCGAGCGCGCTCGTAAAAGCCCGCTAAACGACCGAGAGTGAGCGGATATTTTTCGAGGGGAGCGAATACCTTTGCGAGTAAATCAATAATAACAGCCATTTGACGCGGATAAAGCGAGACTTGTATTTTATATATATATACGACCGAAGATACGTTTTTTTTTCTTGTCCTGGAAGAGACAATCAGAGGTCTATAAAGCGCGCTTTTGTAATAATATCTGCAGTTAAAGTTAAGTGTCGTCATCTAAGTAAAGGAATTTTATATATATATAAATTACGAAACGAGTTTGTGCCGTAAGATTCGTTCGACGAGTATCCTCGATTATCGATCAATAAAATGCAATACCCCCGATGGCTTTTAATACCACAGGCGTAGAGCAAGCAATCTTTCAATTATACTCTTCCCACCGTTGAGAACTCTTAATAAATACATCACAACCGTACACGAAACTACTACACCACCGTCCAAAATAGTTGTTCGAAACGTTCCAGCCAATAAGCTCACCCCCCGATCAAGACGAAAACTCCTTGGCAAAGTATACATCAACAGCCATATCCTCGAGGCGCCGCAAAATTTAAGGCACGCGCGCGCGTCGAATTAATGAATTCGGTCTGCACGCACCACATCGGCGCGCTCCATTATATCCGCGAAAATCCAGCCACCAAGAGAGAGAGCGAGAGAGTTGGAAGTATGCGATAACAATTTCACGAGCGGCAAAATCCTCCGGGAGGCAGAGAAGGGAGGCGTATTCCCTTGTTTTCGCTCAGGAACTTAATCCGAGAGCAACTTCCGAGCTCTCTCGGGCGAAGCGACGACGGCGAAACAATATACCTACCTTATAAGCGCGACCGGAAAATTGCCGTGCTCTCCGATCGTTAAAGGCGCGTGAGTGTGCGTGTAGCTGATGTTACATTCTATTCTTCGCGAGGGTTGTAGGGGGTGAAAGTGTATTATGGGTGGGAGGCTTAGCGTCTATGTAAAGGAATATTATCTGGGTGCAGTTTACCTAAACTTTTATCTGGTAAATTGGAAAGTTAGAATAAGCAACGTAAAGGATAATAATTTTATTTGAATGCTTATAACAGGCGACTTCCTGATGCATTAAACCAAAACATTTTTTTTTTTTTTAATACATCCTTTACCCACAAGCGCGCGTGTAACGATCCATAAATCTCCCGGCATCTTAGCATCTGCACGCGGAGAACGCCATACCCAGCAGTAGCAGTTACATCTGGCAAAACCATATTCCGCGCGTGATAAATATGTATATACCTACGTCTCGCGCACGGCTAAGTTAATATTTTTCCATCGAAATCTCGCGCTCGGCGCGAGTTTGCGTTTCACTTCCTCTACGGAGAAGCAATAAAAGCCGCAGCAGCCACACAGCAGCGCGGCAGTATAACAACGGCTACAGAAAGAAGAAAGGCGGCGTATAAACGAGAGAAAGAGAGAGAACTTAGCGCTAGACCGGAGGTAATTCGAGAGTTATTTAAACGAGTAAAAGGAGAAACGGAGCGCATGTATATATACACGCATACATTCCACGCGCGTAAATACAATTGCGCGCGCCCCGCGGTTGGCCGGCAGGCAGCCAGGCAGCACAATGGCTCGCGCGCGCGTCCTGAACGCTTAGTGAGAGACCCTCGAGAGAGAGTGTATGAGAGCACCGCGGTGAATAAAAAAGGTGCGCGCGGAGAGAGGAAGAGGTGGGGTATGAAACGAACCGAGAGGGGCGAGGATTAGGTGAGACTGCGAGATCTTTTTTCGGATGGCGCGCAAGTGTTGATTCATCGCTTGAGGGGCTTATTGTCTCGTGTATACAAGAGAATCTGGTGTGAGTTTTTTTTTTGAGCGGAGGGTTTCTTCTAACGCTTAGTGACAGTTATGTAAAATGAGCTGTACAATTCAGGTTGACTTACTGGAGCAGAGAGACGTAACAGTGGATTAATGTTCACCTCGTAGAGCTATATACTTAAGTTCGGAAAAAATTTAATAATCTAAAGTTAAGCGGTTTTTGAAAATTTGATAAACGTGTACTATATGTAGCTACTATAAAAAACATCCACGGTTGGTAAAAACAAAAGGACGAACCCGAAGCAACCGAGTATAAACCACGAGGGACAAAGCACACTCGCCAGCTCAAACGAGACGACGACGACGACGACGCACACGAGCCTTTCCCCCTCATCCTCTCCTAGTGGACCAATTTACGGGGCTCTTAGGCTCGGAGGGTGTAGTAGGCAGGCAGGCAGCTCTCGGGGGGTAATACACTACCGCTCGCCGACGACGCGACGGCGGCTACTACTACTGCCACCACTACTCGCCCGAGGGGTCGTTTCCGGCCATTGTGCACCGCCGCCGCTGCCAACGCGCGCTGGGGATTATTTTGGCGGGAAAAGGGATTTCGTTTCAGGGCACAGCAGCCGTACGCGCCCCCCGTTTACAGGCAGCTACTACTACTACCCCTCCTCTCTCTCGCGGCTTATTGGCTCAGCACCTGCCGCGGGCTTAATTTTTTCGCTCTCCCCGACAAGTCGAGGCGCTCTCTCGCTCCTTTTCTCGCCTCGAGTGTGCCGAGAGGTATATAAGGGGGAAACGAGAGCGAACGAGATCCGTGGTACGGCGCGGAAGTCACGTTGTTTATTGTGCGCAACCCCGATGCAATAGGTATGTGTATGTGCGTGTATATTGCCTGGCGGATCGTTGGTACTGCTGCCGGGCTTTTTTTTTCTTTCGGAGCGAGGTCGCGATCGTGGTTGAGAGAGGGGGAGAAAGGTCGTTTTTTTCTGCAAGGGTGAGAGAGTGATGCATTGATTTTTAAGTGTTAACGTTTAAATAAGAGGCTTATTTTTTTCTTCTTTCGTTGTGCTGCGAAAATGTTTTTTAATGGGAGTAGGGCTTCACCAATACTCCATACTAGTCTTCGTATCGCCTTGTCTTGAAAATCGAGACAATATCGAGACAATATTTTTCTAACTAAATTCGGGACAAGACCAAGACCGATAGTTGTCTTGGATTTTTATTTTATGGTAATGAATTAACTCTGCTCTATGAATTTTTACATAATGTTTTAAAATTTTGTCACGTTCTGCCTGAAAAGAAAGTAGTGACTTTATTAGGTATATTTCTATCAATTTTATTCTGAAATAATATTCTCTATTTTATCTAAGAGCATATTAAATGCTATTGCAGTAGTAGATAAAACTACATAGCAACAACTAGAAATATGATTGAATATATATGCGCAATAATATATTTAAAATTTACTTTGTACAATTTTCACGATGATTTCAATTAAAAAACAAATAATTTGGAAATTAGATAAAAATAGATCATTTAAAATTTTAAAATTGCATCGAATGAATTTGATAATATTTCATGCCAAGACCAAGACTTCTCGACAAGACCAAGACCTATACCAAGACGAGACCATACTTTCTATTCCGATATTTTTCCAGGCCAAGCCAATACTATTATTCTAACAATATTTTTCAAGACCAAGACAATACTTTCGTTAAATCTCGTCTTGTCTTGGTATCGTGAAGCCTAAAGAAAAAAAGAATATCCTCCCATAATAATTATGGGAGGATATTCTTTTTTCTTTTCTATGCGATGAGGCACATTAATATGAAAAATTATTGTAGTTATATTTTTGGTCACATAATAAATTACATAATAATAAATAAATATTTAAATGAGAATTATTAGAATAAAACGAATCAATAGGACTAAACCTACCCAAATCAATCAAAATTTTTTAGCTTTTCTGCAAACAGCGCCAATCGCGTAAACATCCCTCTCCAAAAACGCCCCATCAGCCGTTCAAACATACTCTCCCCTCTGTCGCACGCGTGATAAAAACCCGCATATACCTGAGCACAATAATCCATTGAGAATCGTAAAACACAGACGCCCGAGAGAGGAGAAAAAGAGCAAACATTTATCCAGCGATCGCGACCATGCGCGCGTGAATCACCTTCGAACACACATTCGATGCTAATTCGTTACAACTCGAAGAGGAGGGAGAGAGAGGAAGGAGACGCCGAAGGGAAAAAACACGTCGTCGTCGCACAGCACGCGCGAAATCGATCGAGACCGCGTCTGCCGCGTTTTTTCAGCTGTGCATATTTGTTCCGCGCGTTAAGCACCAAGAGCGAGAAAGAGGGCAGAATCGCGAAACAGGGAGAGAAAGAGAGAGGAGGCTAAGGCGGCCTAAACAGGCCGATTAAAAGTATCAATATTTGCCGAACCGAGGGGGTCTTGTGCAAAGCCGGGCAATGGGCGCTGCTGCTGCTTTCTCCGTTTTCTTATTTTTTTCGGGCATGGGATACATTTATATATAGAACCGGTGCCTATACGCGTCTTGTATAACATACTGAGGCAGCTTTCGCAATTCCCGCGGCCATCTGAGGCAGGTGCTCGCGCGCTGATCTTCCTGTGTGTCTCGCTGTCCTTGGACAAATCGCGCGAGCGCTTAAGTAGGCCGAGTTTTCGCCAATTCCTTTGCGCACAGCTCCTATAAGAGAATCCCCTGTAATGACAAAGGCTGGAGAAGGTTAATATTGTCCTCATACGATCGAGTACAACATTAAACGCCATTCATCATCGAGTGTGTCGGGGGGTCACCGTCGCCTCCTTTAACGGCCATTTTCTCGCTTCAAAAGAATCCCCTAAAGCACCGCACAAGCGAAAAGGGAGACAATGAAAGGTGCAAAAACACACTCACAAGAGAGACCGGGGACTTGACCACTTCGCGCGCACCCCTTTCATTACACGCACAATCCGCAGGGACCCCTCGAAAATCAAAACTTTGAGTGAAACGAAGGTTCAGCGCACGCTGCGCGAGAGAAAGAAGAAGCTATACATGTATGGTGAAAAAGGGGGGCAACAGCGCGCACACCACACGCGCTCGCTAGTCATCGACCCCCTTATCCATCCCAACAGCCGTTTTTCACGCGTGTGCTATATATGTATATACATTGTCGCGCGCATCCGGCGTTTAGGGGTGTGGGAAAAACCCCACGTATACGACTCTCCCCACCCCTAACTTGTTATTACCATAATCATTATTTGTACGCGTACACACGGTTCGTCGCGCCCGCCCCGCACACGAAGTCGAAGCCCGTTTAATTTTCTCCCCCTCCCTCAGCGCGACGCACCCTCGTCGCTTTTTCGCGGCGAACGAGATATTGACTCGAATACGCGAACACGGTTTTATCGTTATTGTAGCGCGAGCCTCTGTACGCGCACGTGTGCGCGATGTTTACTCTTTTTCTCTCTCTCGCTCGCGTATATACAGCGGTGGTTGACGTAAAAATGACTCTCTCTCTCCCTCGATTGCGCGTGATTTTTTTTTTTCGAGTGCAGCGCGGCTCTTGAGGTTTAACGTTCAATTTTTCATCCTGGTCGGGTGTAGTATAGTGGAGAGAGAGAGAGAGGATTAGTCCGTGCAAGCGTGCGCGAGCATTTGTAAATATCGGGGAGGGAGGCTGCTGTGTGTGTATATACGCGCGAGCACGAGGTATGGGTTTTATCGAGCGGAAGCGCGTCGATGACTGTTGAAAATGCCGGTGGTGCGAGAGCGAGAGTCGATGCTCGTTTTGTGACGGCGCGCGCATATATCGGCCGTGTGTGTTTGGAATGACTTTTTTATTATTTCGGGGGGTTTGTTGGGGAAAATGTTTAGCGGAGAGAAGCTCGTGTATATCGGGCGATTTGGGAGCTCGAACGTTGTTAAACGCGGCGCGGTTTAGATAAACAAAATCGTTGAGCTGACTTTGTGTAAACGTAAAAGTAAAACAACAAGTGATGCTTTTTATTTCATTTTTATAGTGAACGATAGGTTTATGTGGATAATATGTTTTCGGGTTTTAACGGTTTAAAGCGGTTTATCAAACTGACTTTTTCCATGAAACTAATTATTATAAGTAAATAAAAATATATCAAGGCTGATCTTGTTATCGAACCCGCAATCACGAAAAAATCTCGGCGCGCATCCATCTCGTCCTGACCTCGACACCGCATCGAAAAAAATTCATCGCGCCTACCCTAATTCGCAGCGACGTCCCCCCGTCATAAACAAAAAAAGGAAAAGAAACATCACATCTCTCCCTCGGTCCCATTTGCATTCACGCGTTAGTTACGCACGCGCACACGCGTGTACGTCATCCCTCGGCCGAGAGTAATCCACGCCATTCATCGCAGCCGTTCTTATGGTGTATCTCCCTGCTTTATCTCTCGATTATATATACGTTCACTCTCTTTCTCTTTCACAAGCCCGCGCCGCCGTCTCTCTATCGGCTCTCATCTTATGAACTGCTTATTTTCGTGTTTGCCCGCAGACTCTGTCTCTGTAGCGCGCGTGGCCTAAACGGGGCGGTATCTTGATGTATTCCTCGCTCCTTTTTTGCCGTCTTTGGTTTCTATTAGAGAGAGAGAGACCTCTAAAGCCCGTTGATGAAATTCAAGACGATTTCGTCGCTTTTTTCTCGGCTGGCTTGTGGCTAGCGATAAGAGAGATATCTTTTTTCGCTGAATATAACTTTTTCCACTGGTTTCTTGATTAAACAGCACGCCTGATTTGGATCGCTCAAGTGTTTTCAGAGAGTTTTTTGCTCTTAGCACGTGTACGAATGTCGCCTAAATTTATCAGTGAAGTTTATTGTTTGAGCTAATGCAAAAGCCTTGTTTGAACAACTGAAGTTAACCTTGCTTCGTTATCAGCGCTCTTATAAACTTCATTGAAAATCGTACAAAGACGAAAATAATCGTCGTCGTTGTGCTTAATCACTCACAATTGCTCCATAAATGTCTGGAAAGATTTCTATAGGCTTTCGTGATGCAAATGTTTGCACTAATTGACTAATATTTGCAAAAAATCGCGACGATAATGCAGGAATCTGCTATCCTCCTCTCAAAAAATCACCGAACCCGCATTAACGAGCCTCAAACAACCGCGTATAAAACAGCAATGAAAAAGCGACCTCTTCCCACAGCCCATCATTCTCTCCCTATCTCCCACACACTGGATTCGCGATACGCGCACATATATATACATATATACAGTTCATCGGATGATCATCATCGGATCTCCGGCTAACGCCACCGCTCGGCCGTTCGACACGTGCTGGCGCCATATATACACGAGCTCGCGCGCCCGGAGACACGTGTCCCCGGCACTTTGGCGCGCGCGCGTATGTATGTGTGTGTGTACGTACGTACTTAGGAGTATTACGCGCGCAGCCCGCGGTCACGTGGCACCGCGTGCCGTGTATCTGTGTGTGCAGGGAATCCGAGAGATTCGGGATTTCGCGCGATTCGACGATCGGGGCCGTGTAAATGACGCCGGGATGATGGGGAATGAAAAAAAAATTGGCTGGCTGTGTGTACGATGGAGTTCGATGCGCGTTGATGATGATATATAGGGGAGTTCGCGCGCACGTGTGCGTGTGGAGCTTAATTGAATGTGATGTTGAGTCGGTGGGATTATAGATTCTTGGCGGATATATTCATCCTTTGTTTAGCTGTGTTGGCTCAGTATGATTTGCAAATGAAATTATACTGGCGTCTTGTTCGGTATATTATATGATAATTTCTGCGTTTGTACGTTTGCCTATCAAATATAATATATTCTTATTAATTAATAATTATTAGGAGATTTGCAAAGTTTACCCGAAGCAAATAATTACAGAACAGAACTGAAATGGTTAATCTCTGGTAATTCCATGACGTCATTGCGTGCTTTTTTCCTTTATTACGAATCGACACGAAATGCACTATTTATACAATAACGTATATAATTGAATTTTGACATATTAATTTAATAACACATAAATTTCGCATAATATGATGAATAATCCACATTAACTTACCGTAAATATACAATTCGTATGTTCAGCAGCAAATGTGTATATGCCCATGTTATTCATATAATAATACAGTCACAAATAATTTTCGCAAACGTATAATATTTCTCGTATTACGAGCCACCACCTCCCTCATACCGTCCACAATACGGCAACCCGTCGCAATAAATATCAAATAATCAAATTACTCACTCGTGCACGGACCATAATCGACTTCTAAATTATAAAATTAAATACAAAAGCATCAAAAATCAATCGCACCCCAAACACACACCCAGACAGCTACCCAGCCAATCCATATACACACACATACGGACATAGACATAATTTCCGAATCCACTGTTTGCCCGGCCGATCCGCCTTCTGTTATTACAAATCTTAATAATGCCTCGCGGTCACGACAGATGTGCGCCATATATAGCTTGCGCCCGTGTGTGGAATCGTATTTCCCGCCCGATCGAGCGATGATTATCGCCCCGAGGCGTTCTCCGACCCCTCGAGAGCGAGGAATATTATTGTACCGTAAGGGGGGAAGGGTGTGGGGGAGCGATTTCCGTCATGCTGCCCTTGCGTTTTTCTGCACGAAATCGGCCCATTTCCTTGATTGATAGGCGTGTTAGTAAGAGGGAAAGAGAGAGACTCACTGAAAAATTGAGAAATATCGACGATTCAGCTCTTGTACGCTTGTCTAATTGGACGCGTTTCGTTTATACGACGCTGTGAAGAAAAGAAAAAAAAAGTAGTCCGGAATATACCTATATAGTTAAGCGCTCGCAGGCGATTTCCAATGATAAATCGATTAGCTTCGAGACTCGCTCGCTCGCGCGTGTGTGAGTAGTATGTGCGCGTGCAACACGCGCTTGAATAATGACCCGGCTATTAAGGTTTGATTATCGTTAATTACACACTCAATCTTTAAACACATTAGTTTGGCTTTCATTGAATTAGCATGTGAATGACTTCAATTATGACAGGGAGAGAGAGAGAGAGAGAATTTTCCTTAACTAGCGGAAAAGTTCATAATATACTCGCGGGAACGGACGCGAAGATAATATGTATATAATATATACGTATGCGGGATCGTATGTATAATAATAATAACAACATCGTGAGTGATTATGTTTGCATAATTAGCGTGTCGGCTGTCGGTATAGACGTATATAAGCGATATCTATTATAAAACTCCCGTCGGACGTTTCCATCGTGCGTGTGTAAATGCATCATGTTTGCTAATGTTTTTTTTTCTCATTAAAAAAGAGTAGTAATATCGAGCGGTGATGGCGATTGCTGGATTTCAAAATCGTACACGCCGCGAGCACAGCATTCAATATGCTGTATGTAATCGAGTCGAGACAATGTATCACTTTTATGTAATCATCATATATGTGTGTGTGTGTGTGTATCACTGGCGCTTTGCGGCGGCATTGTTGCACGCTCTCGGCGTATCCGAATATAACCTTATCGTCGCAATTTCGTGCAAATAACGCGCGCGTCTCTCATTGTTCGATGATACAACGACGGAACTTTCGGCGCTCTGTACATAATACATAATATACAATGCTTCGAACGTGTTTGTCAAAGGTGATAATAAGGCTCTCCCGAGAGGCATGTGCGAGAAACGTGCAAATATGTGCGAACGAAAATTTACGTTTGATTTATTTTTAAAAAGTATACGAAAATAGAATTAACACAAGTTTTATCGGACGAATTATTATCGCAGAGAGGGGTATGAAAAAGGAAACTTTGGCACGAAACTGTATCAGAGTCGCGATAAAGTGTATATACACACGTCTGCGATGAATTATTCATCGCTCATAGCGCGCGCGCAACAACGACGGCGGCGGCTGACGGCGGCTACCACTCTGACACGATTCCTCCAATAAAAATCACTATACACATACGCCTAGGACGAGAGAGAGAGAGAGAGCAAGCACGCGCAGCAGCAGTCGTTATCAGCCTCATTCTGCTCGTTACGATCTCTCAATCGCTGCGCGCGCGCGACCCAAAACAACTCTTCTCTCTCTCTCTCTCTCCTCGTATCTCCATCCTTAGGGTCTATATATAAGCACACACGTCGCGACGCGATAAGACCTCCGCAGTGTATGCCTCAGTGAAAGAGCAAAAACTCCAAAAGAGTTACAAAACGCGCACGCTCTGTATATACCTAATATACATAGCGAGCAAAAGCGAAAGAGAAGGATAGAGAGAGAGAGAGAATAGCACGCAGCGTTGGCGCGGCCAGTCTCGGAAAATTACGCGCAAACAAGCTAAGCGCGGCCTCGGTAATTGTCACGCTCTCAACGCGCCGGCCGGCCGGTCAATGTGTGTGTATTGCTAGTGCGCATGTGTGAGAGAGAGCGCGCGCGTATCCAAGTAGCCGGCGAGCAGCAGCCGCCGCCACTGTATCGGTTTACCTCGGCGCGACCATAATATCGCACGTGGTTAAATATCTATCGTTCCTCTCCTCTCTCTCTCGCTCGCGGTAATCGCCGGACGTTAAATTTCCCTCGTTTTCTCTCTCGCTCGCTCGCTCGGTTTCCCTCTAGACTATGTGTGTGCTATAGTGTAAACATGTGGCTAGCGCACAAACACGCGAGCGAGCGTGTCTGTGTGCAGTGCGAGTGTTTATTGCACGAGGTTATAAGCGGTGTCTTTAAAGATGTATTATATCGGGGGACGAGGGTGGCTCGGATTTTCATTTTTTCTATGCGATAATATAATGTTTTGATTATGGCGAGGAATGTCGGATTTGGAGTATTCGAAAATATTTCGTGTTTGTTTATGCTAAATTGGTGTAATATCAACTTGGCGAGAGTGGTGTGGGCGTGTTTGTGTGTTTGACTGATTCGCATAATGAGATGTTTGAATAGCTTCGGTCTCTATTATGCGCGTGCAAATTAATGGAAATTAATGTGTATTTATGAGTTGGGAGACTGTTAAAAGCAGCTTTTTAATGCGCACGCGCGGTATATGGCGCCGGGCTTGAAAGGAATTTTCGATGCTCCGATTGTATACTTGTTAATTAGATTAAACGTAATATTTGTATGTAATTATCGAGTTATATTAATAAAATATAGATACGCGATATTGCAATGTTATTACAATCGGAAATAACGAAATGAATTATTTAAATTAAAATATATTTTAAATGGACGGGTATATTTAATTTTACAAGGTAAAAAAACACGAATTTATTATGTAAAGAAAAAATTTTTCAATTTTCGAACAGGAAAAAGATTTGGGGGAAACAAATTTGAGACAAAGCTGTTAGTAACGTGCATACACTGTTTTTATTGTTAATAAATAAATCAATATTTATGATACTTAAACTAGCAGACAATTTATAGTAACCAATCATTTGGAGTAAATGTTTTTTCACAGTCAGTAAATGGAACAAGTCAAATCGATTTGTATACAGGCATAAAAACAAAAATATATTACCAAGAATATAGTTTTTGCATATAATATAAATATTGCGCAATATACTGTATTTGTTAATCCATTGTTACTTTTCCGAGTATTAATAGAATTTTATTGTGTCATCATGTATCTATAAATAGTGAAAATGTCGTATCGAAGTTTGATAGTGCATATAAAACTAAACATTTTCAAAACATAAATAACGTTTTGTTCATTATGAAACATTAAAAAACAGTTAAAGATAATAAAGTCGTTAACCTGATTTTAGTACCTTTACACGTATTTTATGATCTAAGAGTTTCTCTTTTTAATTTATGAATTGTTGACTTATGAAAACAAGGCTAAGCGCAAGGTTTATGAAACCTATACTAAAACGAACATTTTTTTTCCAAATAATGGCACAATTAAACAGCTTAAAACTTCTTCTGGAAAAGTTTAATGAAGCGTATAACTCTGTTTTTATACAATACACAAACTTTTTACACCGTGTATATGTTTTTATGACACAAAGTTTTATCACACTCTGTAATGCATTAATTATTCATGCTCAACATTGTTTCTTCAATAATAATATTCCTCTCAATAACTTTGTATAATAATTTTATCATTAGCTTCACACTCATCGTAGCGAGAACCTACTTCTCATTTCTCAAAATAAATAATATTTACACTGTAATAATTACGAATCCGACTTTGTTTGTCATTTAATTCCCTGAATAAACGACTAATCAATCACAAACACTCGCAATTCCCGACGAAACTCGTACAAGAAACGCTAATTAGATCATCAAACAAACAAACACACACACACACACTACCATATGTTTGCAGAGCAACTAATAATCGCCTAAATCAGCGCCAATTCGCAAAAGTCAGAAACAATTAGCCCGTAATAATTAGAAGTCAACGTT
This sequence comes from Torymus auratus, assembly GCA_900474315.1. Classification (NCBI taxonomy): domain Eukaryota; kingdom Metazoa; phylum Arthropoda; class Insecta; order Hymenoptera; family Torymidae; genus Torymus; species Torymus auratus. The sequence continues at coordinate 33,174 of UXGD01000706.1, forward strand.
CTCAATTCTACACTCGCGCCAGTCAGCCGGCTAGCCAACCACGACGCTTGTTTACATCCACGGCCAATCTCACAACATTCTCGCATCAGCTTATACTCTCTCTCTCTCTCTCGACAATCAATCCCAATCATCACCTAAACAAAAATAAAAAAAGCTCGCCTCCCCTCGAGCCAAATAAAAAGCCATTAATTACCACTCGAGCGCGCCCTTGGCTCGGCTCACTCCACTTCGTAATCGCATTTAGCCTCACTCACTCTCATCACACGTGCTGCTCACTCACTCTCTCTCAATACACACACACACACAGACTATAAGAGTATCCACTTACCGGATGCCTGGCAGCTGCAGCCGCCGCGACGGCGGCCGCATTGATTCCGGCGCTCGGGTACATTTTCCCGCTGCTCGCGTTGTCGCTGCGCTTGCCGCCGGTGCCGCCGCTGCTGCCGCTGCTGCTGCTGCTACCCCGACTCACGGGCCGCTTGAGCTGCCTCGAGGAGCCGCCGCCGCTGCTCCCGCTGCTCGTGCTCGGCTGCGGGTGGTGGTGGTGATGCTGCTGCTGCTGCTGGAGCAGTTGGTGGTGGTGATGGTGATGATGGGAGGACGCGGGCTGCTGCCTGCCGTCCTCGCCGGTGTTGTGGTGCTCCGGCTGCTGGGGCGGCTGTTGCTGCTCGTCCTTGGGTGGGAAAAGCCCCTTTTCGCTTTGGGCCGCTAGCGACTTGAGAAGATTGTAGTAGTACGACGTCTTGCCGTCTTGAGGGGCACCAGGGGCGGGAAGGAAACGGGCCAGGAGGCGCTCAACGGGGCCTCACTGGTCAAAATACGCCTCGCGCGCGCGAGCGTTTTTTTACAACTGCGGCAGGCTGCTGTTGCTGCTGCTGTTGCTCTCGCGACGACGCGCCGTGAGAGACAGAGTGATGGCGAGGAGAGTGTAAACACACGCGGCCGCGCACTTACACACACAATGCCACTTGTTGTTGCTGGTACTGCTGTCGCTTACGTGCTCTCGATTTTCGCGATCAGCACCAATATATATTTTATTTATGTTTACGTTTGCACGTTGTCGATTGGTTTTTGTTGTTGTTGCTGTCGTTGAGCACACACTCACACACTTTGCGGAAGACGCGCGTGGGAAGTTACTCGCCTCGTTGCTGCGGTGCACTGCTGAGTACTAGACCCCAGCCGCACTTCTCGGGCGACTTTTTCCGGCCACGTTGGAACGCCATCCGAGCGAGACTCGCTGAGACGACTGCGCGCGTGGATTTCTCTCACACACACATTCACAAACACACGCACTTGTATACACACCACCGTTCCGGCACACTCTGCACGTTCTCGGGCACTTGTTTTGTTTTACTCCTTTTAATTATCTGGTTCGCACTTTGCACACTGTACTACACTTTCAATACATGTAATTTATTTATTCTTCTATATTATGACACCGATAGAGGAAGAGAGCACATTAAATCCAGTCGATAGATATCTATATACTAATAATGAAAAGCGAAAGCGAGCGAGCGAGACGTCGCGGTCGTCCGTGTTGGCACTCGCAAGCTGACTGCTATATGTATGGGCTGACTCTCGTTTCGGCCGCTGTTGGCAGGGTCGGTCACTAACTTACCGACCAGCTCGCTGCAAGAGCACGAGGTGCGAGAGAGCGCGCGATAGACGCTGCCTATCCTTGTTTCTCTCTCGCTCTATCTCTCTTCACAGTTGAACGGAGCACACTGCTGTATGGTCACATATACACAGTAGACACCGTTTGCAGTCCTCTAGTTTTCGAGACACTGTATATTCCGGAGCACACGGGAGAGCGAGAATAGGTTAGAAGTATAGGACACCGACCGAGGGGGAGAGAGAGAGAGAGACGGAAAACTTCTCACAGCAGTGACGACTCGTGACACGCACACGAGGACAGTGAAGAGAGGCAAGAAACACTTGCGCCGTTACACACAGGTTCAATGTAAGAAGTGTACACTAAGCGTGAACACGCAGTTGGCTCCGAACGAAAAAGTGAGGTTAGGCTGACTAAGTGGGAGAGAGAGAGCAGGGTAGATCCAGTCGATGGACGATTCGCCGAGGCTGTCCCGGAAGTCCTCACTATGTGTTATATTATACGAGCGTGTTGCGCACCACAGATGATGAATTTTCAGGCGCGGCAGATGCTGCCGTTGTCGATGTACACTGTTGTGTAGGCTGCTGTGCTGCACACACACGCGCACACGGAGGAGGGAGAAGAGAGCGAGCGATGAGAGCGAGAATCGAGACTCTCGCGAGTACCAGAGCACTTCTCTCGCCGGCAGCCTCGTAGCGACTGACGGGCTCGTGAGTAGAGGGGGCAACTGTTCGCGACCCCCACCACTTCTCTCGCCTCGCGATCTCCCTCCCTCGCCGCGACACGCATACATACACACTGGCTTGCAGTGCGAGAGAGCGCGGACAGACGTTCCCCGCCGCGTGCCCCCGTTACACCCCTAACTACGCGACGCGCGCGGTTGCGCTCTCTATCGCTTTCTTTCTCGCACCCGCGTGTACATATATATAGGTACACACAGACACGAGGGGGCGCATATATATACGCACACCAACGGGCTTCCTCCGCTTATTTCTCTATCTATCTACTCGGTGCGCATGCACGCGCGCGCACACTTTTACACGAGCTCATAGCGGGCGTTCTTTCATGTGTATATATACATATATACGTGTACCACCAACACTTTGCACGCAGTCTATCTCTCTCCTCCTCGTTGTACACTTTCTCTGGCCGCGCTCGTCTCGCTTGGGCAGGCGCGCTAGCACGCGGGGATTCCCCCGTCTCCGTCGCACCTACGCTGTGCGGTCGGCGGTTGTCTCTCTCTCGTTCCCTTTTCTGCGATGCCTGCCTCGTTCGTTGGCGCGCGCGGGTGTGAGTGAGTGTGTACACACAGCTCGTCTCTATCTCTCTCTCTCTCTCGCACGTTCGTGTATAGTCGTCGACGACTCAACCCCGGCGAAACTTCCATGGTATTAACCGGCGCGCGAGTAGCGTGCGAGCGCGATAGCTCCTTTACAATTAGTCGCTCCGTTACGTAAAAGCCCGCGCGCTCGTCTTCGGCGTAAAACGCGGCCACGAAAATCACGGCTGTCTTTCTCACTCACTCTTTTGCGCTCCTTCTTCTTCTTCTACTTCTTCGTATACTCGGCTTCCTTATTAAAACGAGCTCGCGGGAAAGAAGCTTGCGGGAAAACGCGGTCTCACAGCGGATTTCCTCCTTTTTTTCTTCTTCGCCCGACCTAACCCCCCGCGCTTCTTTGACGATCGATGCGAGAGTTTATTCTTCTTCTTCACCTCTCCATCTCCTTCTTCTTCCTCCACTTCGCGTTTTTTGCGGCCCCTCTATAACCCTGCTGCCGCCTCTCTGCGGACCTAATCTCGTTATGAGCGTAATTAATGCGCGAACTATTAACTCGCCGACTCTATACCCCGTGTACACGTTAGAGAAAGAGGGAGCGCAAATGCGCGAGCTCGCTTAAACTGCTTTTGGAAATTTAATCGAGCGCTGGAATTATACATCCAACACGCTCTTGTAATTGGAAAAAGCGCGGGAATTTTCGAAAAAAAAAATCCTTCTATAGGGGCACGTATATATTACACATATTGTACAAAGAAAGACTTGCGTTTATATACATACATACATAGATGCATACTAACACGCGGAGGGAGGGAGAGTCGTGCGTGTTGCGTATACATCGACGATATAATTCATGCTCGCCTGCTGTATGTCATTGACTAGTCGACGAGCAGCGTGCGCGATCTCCACAATGTCGCGTGACGCATGCACAAGAGAGCGAGAGAGAGCGAGAGAGAAGAGAGAGACGCCCGACGTGGTTATTAAACGCACGAACGCCTCGACACGCAGAGGCCCGAGCCTCTATATATACATATATATACATCCGTCTCGCTCGCTCGCCCTCATACACATGTATATCCCGAATTATCATTGCCGCGCTTGCTCCGCTCTGCGCGCGTTCTCTCCCTATTTCACTTCTCTTCTCTGTCTCGCTCTTTTTGTTTCCCTTCCCGCTTGCTCGCTCGTTTACTAATTCTCTCTTTCGCAGCGAAATTTTCGCGTACACGCGAAAATTGCACAGAGCTCTAATTCAAGTGAAAAATTGACTTAACTCGCGCGTAATTGCGCTCGATTCGGGGCAGGGCTCTCTCTCTCTCTCTTATTTCTCTTTCTTTCTCTCCCTTTTCCGCACTCGCTTCCTTACCTCCCACTTGCTCCTCTTATTTTTACTCACACCCCGCGTTAATTATACAGAAAGAGACCCAAGGGCTCACTGGCGAGAGAATACGAATATATACATAGGTATATACATCTACGTAACCTCTGCTAAACGAATATTTAAATTTTTACAAATTGCCATTCCAAGAAAGTAGAACGCTCCGCTTTCTGCTCTTCTTACTCTTTACACTTCTCGTCTATCTATAGATCATCGTTTATACATCACTATCGGCGCGAACACACACACACACACACACACGAATACATGCATAATACGCGTCGCTCCTTCTTTTGTCACACGCCCGCGCCGAGGTCGAGGGGGTGCGGGCGCTATACGTCGAGCTTGCGTGGGAGGGTAATAAAAATCGAGCAGCGCGGTATAGAGCGAGAGCGAACAAGAGTGAGAGAGAGAGAGAACGAGCGCTTGCTCGCGCGGATTTTGATTCAATTAAGCGGTTCCGGCTTGAATTCACGTCCGACCGAATATTACTACAAGCCCGTTAATGCCGGCCGTAAATAGAGACGGAGATAGCGCAGAAAACGTTATACACGTATATATGTACGCGGCGCATATACACGTACATATATAGACGTATGTGTATATAGACAATACACTCGTGAACGGGCGCGCGCGCACACACCGATACGGCACACGGCACGAAATTGCTTTTCTTTGTTCCATCTGCGAGAGCAAGTGAGAGGGCATATATACTAGCACTCTACTACTTGTGTGTCTGTATGTGATGTCCTATACATTCTCTCTCTCTTTCTCTCAGTCACTCTCTTTCCCTCTTATGCCACAGCACGACGTAATATTTTTATATGCACCTATATCGTCGAACGTGCCGTAATAACGTCTATAGCACGTATCGATGAGCCTCTTCCCCATACACGTATACGCTCGTGTATGTGGGTGCCAATTTGGAGGAGAGTGAGGATATCGTGAAAAATATACGCGTGCGGGGCGAATGTGTATGCGAGCACAGTAGTTCGTCGTCGACGTCTTCCGCGCGCGCGCGCATCGCGCATCAGTCGCTTAAACGCGCGCGCGGGGAGCGAAACGACGTGACGAGCATACACGGGTATTAGCCCCGCTCGGTTGCCCTCGCATACTTCTCTCTCTCTCTCTCTTGGGGCCGTCGTCGTAGTAGTAGTAGGTAGCAAACACGCGAGTCGAAAGTTTTTCGCAAAATGGCCGTCGTCGCGCGAGAGAGCGCGGATGTCCGCATAAACTCGCCACTCTCTCTCTCTCTCCCTCTCTTTCCCCCTTCACCCGCCTCTCGTCTATCCTCGCGTATATACGCGCGTCTGACGTAATTCCCCTCTCGCTCTTTCTCTCTTCCTCCTCTCATTCGTGATTTCTCCACGTCGCGCGAGTGTGCAGAGTGAGAGGAAGAGAGAGAGAGTTGGCCCACAGCGAGGAGAGAGCAATGCCACAAATATGGCGCCTCCTATTTCCTCTCTACCCCTCTCGCGGCAACCCCTTCACACAGCGACGACTACCACGACGACGACGGCGACGACGACGACCAAAAGTGAAGGAGAGAGAGAGAGAGAGAGAACGCGAGAGGTGGAAGCGAGAAGCTGAACGGCTGCCGCTGGCTGCTGCTGCTGCTGCTCGTGTTGGCGCAACGCTATATAGGGATAGAGTGAGAGAGAGAGAAGAGAGCGAAGAGAGAGAGGGAGAACGAGAGGGCGAACCAACACGCGTAAAAGCCCCCCGAGAGTGCGAGTGCCTCGCGCTCGCGCACACACGCCGACACACAAAAGACAAGTTTAATGTGTGCGCGAAGCAAAGCGGGTGGTAGATATACCAGCGCGGCGGCGGCGGCAGCTCAGCAGTTCGCCCGAGAGAGAGAGAGAGACAGAGAAAGAGCGAGCAAGAGAGAGATAGAGAGAGCGAGAGAGAGAGACGGCTGTATTGGTGTGTAGTAAGGGGTGCCCCTATGTGAATATCGCGCGGCACACAGTCCCAAGCAGTTTCCTACTTGATTGCCGCTATCGTCCTGTGTGCCTGCCTGCCTGTGCTTCTCTCTCTCTCTCTCTCTCTCTCTCTCTCTCTCACTCTCGCGATCTCTCGGCGGTGCAGAGAGCCATGTATAAAGGAGCGAGCGAGAGCGAGAGAGAGACGAAGCTAGCGCTAGCTCGTCGACTCGGTCGAAGTCCGCGCGGACTCTGAATTCAGACACAGAGCGTGTCTGCTCCGAACTGCCAACCGGAGCGCTTCTAGCCGCGCCGCAACCAACCGAGCCGGAGCAACCCCCACTCCTCGACACTCTGCCGAGGCAAAGAGTCGAATGAAAGCCGTAGCTCGGCCAATCGTTGGCTCGGCTTTTTCTCGCACCGAGAGCCGACTGACAGCCGCTCGTCGAGTCCGCGCGGACTCGCACCGCTGCCGCCGCCGCCGTCAGTCGCTCTTGGCCTCGTCGCGCGAGGAGAGAGAGAGAGAAAGAGAGAGAGAGAGAGAGTGCCCCCATGGAATGAAGGTGCTATGCGAAGCCGCAGCGAAACATGAAAAATAGGGGGCTACACGGGGAAAAACACGGAGGCGGCCGGGAGTGAAGGAAGAAGGAAGAGAGAGAAAGAGGATGCCGTGAGGAGGGGAGGGGAAGACCTCTCCGAGGAAGAGAGAGAGAAAGAGAGTCGAACGAGGTACACGCGGGCGCGCAGAGAGCGAACTCGACGAATAAGGACGCGAGAGTAGTATAGAGCTGCAGAAAAGAGAGAGAGAGAGAGAGCCGACGTCGCTCTGCTGCTCTGGAACGTATCTGTGAATCCTAGGAAGCATTTCAGAGCGAGCGAAAGAGAGAGAGAGAGAGGGAGGAGAGTAGTGTGCTTTGGAACGTATCTGTGAATCCTAGAAAGCATTTCAGAGACACGTGGAAAGAGGAAGAGAGAGAGAGGGCCGGGAGCGCGCTCACCAAGGGATGAGAATGGAAAAGTAACATAACGAAACGTCGATCCCATTACCTGAAGTCCTCCTCCCTCTTCTTCGTCTTTTCCCTCGACCTCGTTCCTCTCTTCTATACCCGCCTCCTTCGTCCTTCTCCTTTTCGTTCAGCCTCCTCGCTATTCCTCTCTTTTCTCTACATAGCCTGGCATATGTCGTACGTACATACACACACATACATATATATAAATGTAGTCGGGAGACGGCGGTTATAGGTCGCATATATACCTACGTATACCTACGTGTGGGCGTCCTACGGCTGTGCGCGTGCGCATGTATACACTGACCGTAGCCGGTCCTTAATCCAAGAAGGATTAGAAAAGCCCATTGTCATGCTGCTCTCGCTCGCCTGCGAGCTCGGCTCGTGTGTATACACGCTATTATATGCACGTACCGCGCGTATATATATGTATATGTATACTCTGTACTCTCTCGCGTGTGTCTGTGTGCGTGTGTGTTTCCGTGAGCGAGCAAGCGTTGTACATCCACTTTGCGCGACGAGGTGTATATACGTGTGTGTGTGTATGTGTATATGAGAGTAGGTGTAGCGGAAAAAAATACGAATTTAGTAATTGTTTCCGGTTTCGTTTTTCTCTCTGTCTCTTGCTCTCTCGGAGCCGTATAATTATTTATTTATTCGACGGAGAGCTGTTCTCCCGTTGCGCGGCCGAGAAATTTGTACTGATAATTGGTACATTACGTTTCTGTCTGTCCGCATATCTGTGTGTGCGTGTATATGTTCGCTCCGCTCTTTTTTTAACCCGAGAGGATTTTAAACGCCGACGACGCCTGTTTACGCTGGAAATGTAATTTTCAGCGAAAATTGCGCATTCGCGTTTGTTTGAGCTAATAACTTTTTATACACGTATGTATAAGATACATGCATATACACACAGGCATATTACATATACGTGTACAAGTGTATACAAGTCACGGAATTTTGAAAGTCACCGCCGCAAGGCAAAACGCGAATTAATAGCTGTTTTTGCACGCGCCCGCGCGCGTCTATATCGAGGCGAATTTAATTCTAGACTGATATTTCCATTTACCGAATCGTTAAGTCGCCGGATATAATTGATGTCGATATTAAACAGCCGTAATTCGCATGAATCAGACGCGCGCCATGATTTTAATAAGTCTTTCTCGCTCCCAACTATCGCACAAAAAAGAAGGAAAAAAAAAATCGGACACTTCTCGGAATTTATATTTCAATTTTAATTTCATTCCGCCGATTATTTAATTATAGATCTCGACCTATGTCAACTTTGTATACATATATCTGTTCGTCGCCGTTAAAAGCAAAACGGATATCCATCGTTAGACGGAATATATATATACATGTTGGAACGGTCGCATCACAAAACTCGTTAAACTAACAAGACGTCCCTGTCCTCCTCTCTTTCTATGCCTACACACATATAGACACACGCGCACGCACGCACGTGTAACAACAAAAGTAAACGAGATAAATTTTTCCGGAATTCCATTCTCAACTATGGGCAAACGGTACATCGCGCACACATATACGTGCACGAAGAAGCGAGAGCCAATCAACGGCGAATCATATAATGGGAAAACGCGCGCGGGGGACACAAAAAGAGAAGCGCGCGAGTGCGAGAAAAGTCCGCGCGTATACTTTTTAACACCGGTGCGTATACGTGTGGAAATCGCGCCGGGAGCGAAAGCCGGTCGTCGTCGCGCGGTTATACACGCGCACACGTGGCCTTTTCCGCTGTCATAATTTAACGTCGTCATTAAAATTAATACGTCGAACGCGAAAGAGAAACGCCGTGTCTTTATAGCCGCATCTACGCGCACCGATTTTACCCCCATCGAGCTAATTTTCTATTAACTCGAGCCACCGCATTATTATTTCGTCGCAGGCGCTACTTCGATGCGCATTATGCATGCGCATTCGAACGAGACTCTCTTGCGCACTTTTTGCGTCGAAAAACGAGGCCGGTGATTCTTTTTTTTGTTTGTTTATTATATGCTCTTCTCGGTCCTCGAGGGAGATCGTATATATGCACACACACTAGTATACGCGGAGACGCAAAAAGAGCGAGGAATTTTACGCGCCCGAGTTTTTGCACGGCGCTGCTGCTGCTGCTGTCGTTCTTGAAAATTATTTATTGACCGCCGCGTGCGGGTTTTAAATAATTTATTTTCGAGCGTTCCGAGAATACCGTCTCTCTCGCTCACTCTTACATGTGTATTTCGGTTGAGCTGCTAAGTCCCGGCGGAGTGGTTTGAGAAAACGCGGGTAGCGGGTATAACTTTTTTTTTGTTTGAAAAAAAAGGGATATAGTCTATGAGCGTGTGTGTGTGTAATTTGCGAGCGGTATATAGTAGCAGAGTCGCGCGATATGACGAGAAATTAATTTTTATCCGCGTGCGTGTGTGCGGTTTTTTGCGTCGCTGCGGGTTCGTTTTTTCCTCCCTATATAATTGAAATGTTTCTTTATGTTGGTGGAAAAAATGTAAGAAGCGAGATATCTAGATTGGCGTTTTAGAGTGCTGTAATTATGCAACAGTGTGTTGCAGTCGTTAATACAGTTAACTCTTATATTATCGCGTAATTAAAATGATCATTTTTTTTAAGGTTGCGCGTTTATCGACTACTTAAGTCAGTTATTAAGCGAAAAAGCGCGACAAAAATAATCATTTTCCCGTCTATTTGCAAATTGCAAGAGGCCTCAGTGTCGAAATACGCACACCGCGTGCATATATATATATTTTGCATAATACATATATATATCGAAAATTTATCGATCGAGCGTATATATAACATAAAGCACGCTGCGTTAATTTAGCAATCCTAGTTTATATGGTTCAATTTACCATTTCAAAGTTATTATTTGCATGTTAAAGTTAAATGCCCGTAATTAATAATGTAATTAATTTTAGCGCATGACATTCGCGCGCTCGCTACTCGCGGATTCCCTCTCCCTTTCTCTTTCCCACTCCCTCCCTCTCCCTATCTAGGAAAGTGCAGTGAAAACAAACATTAACATTTTATTCATGCGGCCCGGCGTGCATATAGTCGGTAATTACTGTCAAATTTCGAATTGACGAATAGTTAATTACAGCTGAGTTTATTATCGGATGATTACTGTACTGCAAATTAATTGCGCAACATTATTTTCCATATACGCTGCTCCCTCTCTCTCTCTCTCGTCCGCGGGCATATAGGCTCTCGCAATCATTGTTAGGAGAAAATTGAATGACTCGCGAAGACTTTTAATTAAAGCAGCGTAATAAAATTCATCACATAATAACCGGCGTTAAAATTTATATACACATATACGCGCGCCTGCTCTCGCATATATAGACGCGCGCGACCCCGCGCGGAATGTATAATATAATTGATAGCCGCACACGGCCATTGACAGTTTCGCCGTAATAAACTTATTTAAAGACTCTACCCGCGCGTATACGCATATACGTATATAATAACTTTCGTTGTTCGGCCGTATATATCCGCACTTTTGTGCCCTCCCATTGGCCGCTTTGCCATCATTTTCTTCGTACGGTTTTATTTTTTATTTCGAAAAATTCAGCGCCATCGATAAAAAGCCTATATAAATATCTGTACATATACGCACGTACACATACACATATATATTGTGTTTCGAGATTACCCCGGGCACTGTTGACGTGGGACAAACACCGACAGACTGACTGCTGACTACACCCGAATGTATAATTTCGAGATAGAAGGTGTCCCATACGCACCACCGCGCCACGACGACGACGATGACGACGATAAATCAGTGATGCGCCCTCCCCAATTTTGTAAATGTTTGTCCTATCGTCCGGGACGGGGATTTTTATGCCGCGATGTTTTCCCTTCTGCCTCCCCATTTTTTCGGTCGGCTGTGTATATACCCTCACGTCGATTTTGGGGGGATGCACGGAAACACGGCTGTTTGTTTTGAGCCGCTGCTGCGTGATTCCGACGCGTTTTATGTATGAATGGGAGGCCGCTTTTCAAAATTAATCGCTGGATTTAGAGAGCGGGGAGAGTGTAATTGCGCCATACTTAACGTTAATTCGCGTGATGTATGTTCGGCATTTTTCGGGCTTTACTTGGGCAAGACAATATGATATTTCCGTACTTATATTATCTCGCTCTTGTAAATTCTTGAAAATTTCTCTCTTGTTTTGGTATTTTCAGTAATATGAAAAGTATTATCGTCTTGTCTTGAAATTTTTGTTCGTACTGGATTTACGCAGACATGCAACAGAAAGCAAGTCGCTTATTAAAAAAAGTCTGAAACCCAAATAGCCGTGGGACGTGAGGTCCACACAAAAAAGAGTTCCGTAGGCGTGCAACAGTAAGCAAGTCGATTGTTTCAAAAATTCTCAAACCAAATAATAGCTAGAGGATACGAGGTTCAGGTAGAAGAGGAAGGCATGCAGACGTGAAATAGTAAATTTTTTAAAAATTTACTCGTTCACTGTCGCACATCTCCGTAGATCCATTTTTTTGCAAGGACTCACGCACCCCCCGGGTATTTGGGTTTCAGACCTTTTTAAATGATTCACTGTTAATAATGTCCTTAAATTAAAAAAACTTTAAAGTTGCAAATGTTACTGAATTTTAAGAATATACCGACATCTGGTTCGTGAGACGCCGCTAGGCGGCACACCTTCTCCCTGTGGCCTCACGTAGGTAACCTAAGTAAGACGGCTCGAGGGAATACAGGAGCGCCGGAGCGTGTCGCCGATCACCGCGCCAGCCTTTATCACTCGAACATTTAGTTAGAGGTCTTCTCTTTCCCTCTATTTCTTCAACAATTGGAGGTTACATCCCCGTTATTATGATTATTTCGATAAAATTATAACGAATAGAAAATGTTAAGTTATTTTCAAGACCAGACAAGATTCTTGACACCACAATTTTGTTATTGTTTTGAATATTGAAGCAAGAATATACAATATCAAGATTAATCTTGCTTTACCGTGCAGTCCTAGTTTTTGTAAACAAAAGGTAATTATTTTTATAATGAAAAAGTGTATGGGGAGGGGGTCAATGAATTATTTGTGATTTACGGTTTAAATATTTATGTAGGAATTTTCATCAGGCGAAAAATTAATTTTACAAAGATAATTCTGTTTGCTGAAAATGAATATAATAGAGGCGCAGCACGCGAGTTGCCTTAAATTAATTAAATTGCATTCGTTTTAAAAATAATATACTCGTTGCCCCCTTTTTTGCAGAACGAAAAAATGCTCATTAATCAATTTTCGAAATTGGTGTAATTTCGTGATTGACTGGGATATTTCGAAAAATATATATAATATTCATGTTTGCACACTGAGCCGTATTTTTTAACTGAAAATTCAATTTATGAATATTTTTATGATGCCACTGAATGCATGCAATGAAAACATTTAAATTTGGTTCTCAATATACACGCATACGCGATAATGGGAAAATTTGTTTGATGGTCATTTTATGAATGTTAAATCAATCTCTAATTCAATAATTCGAATCGCCGAAAAAATTGCTAAAAAAACGTATAAAACACATCACCATCGACTACATGGTTTATTGCATTTTCGCTTTAATTACTATACATCAATTTAATAAACTCTACAAATTTTACGCATTAAAACAACAACATAGTAAAAAAAAATATAGTACCGCGCTCGAGTGCAACACTGCTAAAGAAGCGGAAATCGAAGCTCTCTCTAGAAGCTAAGCGCAGCGGAACGCGCTACCTTACCGAAGCCTCCCAAGAGCGCATTAGCAAAATAAAGCGGTCGCGCTCTGTGGTCGTGAGCGCGCGCGCGCTCACTTTGAGCTTCGATTCCGACGGATTAAACGCACGCGCGCGTCTGTCTGTCTGTGTGTGTATATATATTTATACGTCGAAGAGATATAGCCTCGTATATAGACACACACATCAGAGGGAGAGAGAAGCGGAATGAGACTTTCGTTTGCACGTTTCGTTAATGCGTTCAGTGAACCCTTTACCGGCACCTGTGTATATATATAGAGAAAGAGAGGAATATATCTGAAGAGTCATTCTTGATGATTCGCGCGACGCTGCCGTAGTTTATGACGGCTTTCGGAAAAATTATATTTCTCGGTTCGTTTTTGAAGTTTGCGTAAGATTCTTATACGGTCATCGGTGGCAATTTCGCTGCGATTTATGAGTATTACTCTATGTCGTTCCTTTTGGTTACTTAACTTTTTTCGTAGTGTTAAAAATCACGTAAATACCGTAATAATACCTTCCTGATGCTTCTAAATTACTCTGTGCTTAACCAAATTCACTGTAAAATAATTAGTTTCTATATTTTCAAGCGTTGTTAACTTACATAATTTTTGCATTAAAATTCGCGTCAAAAAAGTTTGCCCCATCGATTAATCACGCAACGCCATTAGCTGAAAAATATAATGCTCGTTAAATTAAATCCATCCCCACCTGTTGCAGGCGCGAGTATCTAATCTCAAATTCGAAACAGCTGCCCTGTTGCGGTGTAACACTCCTGCAACATTCCAACCTACGAATCGGCCTTAATGAGGCGGTCTCTCTCTCTCACACACACACTCCGCTTTTATTGGCAAAATATTTTTTATCCGTTTTCTTATTTATCTTATTTTTTTTGTAAAAACAGTAGTTATGTTCGTAAATAAGCCTGTTTATATTTCTAATCGCGCGGAATATTTAGCGCGCACCAGTTGTAAATCGACGAACCGGTTTTGCTATTAAAACTGCAACCTTAATATTATAATATCAAGAGCACGTCAATTAAATTAGAAAATTTATCAGTTTATGTTTTACAGATTTTTTTTCGTTGCATACTTACCGTTTTAAAATTCAATAAAGTCACCTTTTTATTTCCATTATACAGTTCTCGCGGTCGCTTGAAAATTCCCCTTCACCTCTCTTACAAAAATATAAGCTCGGCATATATATCTTCTCATTCCTAAACACACCTATAGCTACCGAAAAGCGGGTATAACCACACACGAGCCCCGTCAGAAAACACAAAGCCGCATATAGATCTCTCACCTTCCGCGCGTGCACAATCCCTTGCCAAAAAAGGCTCACCTCGACCCGCGTGTGCGCTCGCACACATCTCACATCGCGTGTACGTAATGCGATTGGTCGGTCAGGTTCTGTGTTCTCTCTCTCTCTCTCTCCCCCTTGCTACCGTCTTATACACCGACTTCCCGCGTTCGCTCGGGCGCGAAAGAGCGAGTAGACCGAGCAAGAGAGAGAGAGAGAGAGAGCCGGAAAGTGTTGGCGAAGCTGTCGGTCGCGCTTGGTCGGCTGCTGCGGTTGCGCCCGCTCGCAAGAGAGAGAGAGAGAGAGAGGTCCGCTGTCGCCGCAGCCGGTTTGTGCGCTCGACGCAGAGAGAGATAGAGGAGTTCGTGTAGGAAGAGAGAAAGAGGGAGAGAGAGAGAGAGGGATATCGGCATCCCTTTTGCCGTGCTACTCCCTTCGGTCAAATGGCGAGAGAGAGAGAGAGAGAGAGAGAGAGAGCGAGAGAGGGAGAGGAGACCAGTCGGTGCGGTTGAAGCGGCTAACCGCGCCGATGCTCTCAACCCGGGGCGACTCCGTCTCTCTCTTTCGCACTCTCGGTCGCCCTATCGCTGTTTCTCTCTCACTCCCTCTCTCTCTAGCTCTCCTCGGTGGCTTTATCGGCCAAGAGAAGCACTTCCCGTACTTGGCTGCTTCCGCCGTCGCCGCCGCCGCGCGCCTCTCTGCGACTTGATTTTCTTTCTCCTCTCTCGCTGTCTCTTTCTATCTGTTCCCCCTTTCTCCTTGGGCTATGTAGGGTAAGTGGTGCTAATGACGATCGAAATTCGGAAAATCCGTTCCTTACGCTCGAGAAAATTCGCGGTTTGCTCGTTTTTCGAGTCTGCGCGTTCTCTGTTAATTTCACGGGAATGCAGTTTAAATCTGCTCGGTATATTATATCTACGCGGACTGACACTAATTCTGAACGTGTAAATTTTTAAGGATCGTTAAATAAGATAAAGACTTTAATGTCTCGTGCACTGAGAAAAAAATATAGTATATTTTAAGATAAAAGTACTATAAAATATAATATCATTTGACTACGACCTTATTTTATAGTACTGTTTACATTTAATATTATAGTTAGAATCTGTAGAAAATATAGTATTCTATACTAAAAAAAAAATATTATATAAGTACGTTCACTGCATAGACAAAGTATTCGACATACCATATTAATATAGTAAAAGATACTCATAAATTTAGTTATTTATACTATACTTTTTGTTACACTAGCTACATTTAATAAGGCGCTTCGCGCGTATTATTTATTGATTGTTATTATTATTTATTATTATTATTATTATTTTTGTTGAGGTTATGAACATGATTAAGTTAGTTAGTTCAATTTAAAAGTTTTTTTATTTAGTTTATATTAGAATATCATTATGTAAGTTTGAATAATAAAATAATTTAATTGTTCTTTTACTATTTTAATTATTCAGTTTTAAATACTCAAACTCAATAATTCAATCTTGAAAATTCTACATATTCGATTTTGGCGCTTATTCCATGTAG